>JAUTDX010002845.1:0-71431 GCA_030844895.1 Ambrosia x helenae | reverse complement strand
CTATATTTTTAAACTATTATGATTTACACATGTGTAAACCTTCATATCTATGCTTATTTTTTTTTAAACTATTATGATTTACACATGTGGTAAACTTCGTATCAATGCTTATTATTTTTAAATATTAGAATTACACATGTCTAAACCTTCATATTTATGGTTTTTCTTTAAACTATTATAATTTACACGTGTGTAAACCTTCATATATGTGCTTTTTTTTAAAAAAAAAAAACTATTATGATTTACACATGTGTAAACCTTCATATCAATGCTTAGTTTTTTTTTAAATGTTAGGATTTACATATGTGTATGCCTTCATATCTGGGTTTTTTTAACTATTAGAAATTTACACGTATGTAAACCTTCATTATACTTATTTTTTTTAACAATTAGGATTTACACATGTGTAAACTATCAAATCTCTGTTTTTTTAACTATTTATTCTACACATGTGTAAACATATTTATACACCACATAAACATCTTTTGAAGCTCAAATATAATGATGTACACATGTTATAAATTTTTTATATACACCACAAAAAAATTCTTGAAGCTTAAATATATTGATGTACAATCTGCAAACATTTTTATACGCCACACCAAGTAGGCTATGATTTGTTTAATATCCCAATGAAAATAATAATAAAAAAATTAAATTAAGACACATGATTACTCATGAATCAATTACAGTTGCATGAATCTTCACACATAAATATCGTTAATCATGTTAATATCCACTCTTTTAAATTTCAATATCCCATCGTCACAATTTCTTAAGAAAACAACATCAGTTCATGAAGCTTTTGGACTACATAGCCCTAGACCTGACTACATCTCCACAACCGGACTAACGGACAAACGTCCCGAATAGATTGCACAAGCGTGGCGGTGGGAGTGCCACCACGCTCTGATTTGTTAAATAATTATCGACGAACAATTCCTAAAACGCTAACAACGCAATGAAATTGAAGCTACGATGATTGCTGAAAATCCAACCACATAATCGAAGCAACGTCGATTATCGACAATAACCGAAATATTAGGAGCTGTGGAGGACAGTATCGTCGGCGAACGAGGAGAACGGTGGTGGTGGCTATAGTGAGGGTTGGATTGGAGGTGCGTGAGGTACGTAACGTACTAACGGTGGCGTGTATAGTTTGGAGCCAGGGATGAGGTGGACTGATCGATGAAGAAAGTGATGGACGGTTTTTGAAATGCCTTTTTTACATTTTTGCCCTTTTTATTTTATTTTTATGGTCCCCTTCTCATATAAAGCCCCATTTAATCTTAGCCTTTGATTAAGGTTGATCTATGAATGAGATGGTTCTTAGTGTTCTCACAAAAATCTATGTTCTCAAGATAACCCTCCCCTATATATATATATATATATATATATATATATATATATATAGTATATATATATATAATATATATATATATATATATATATTCTAATAACATTATTATTTATATTTATATGCTATGAAATATATAAATAGTTTTCAAAATTCATACTATAATATATATTTACATATTAAATGTTTCAAATATTATTATGGTGATGATAATATATATGTTACTTACTACAATTTCATAATATCGTAGATTTTTAAAACATAAGAGTATAAAAGAAAATAAAAATATATATATATAGATGCAAATACCAACGGGTATACCCGATACCCGCGGGTATGCTCTATACCCGACGGGTAATACCCGACAAAAACCTGACGGTTAATAGGACAGGTATGGTATGAGATTTTATAATCGGGTATGGGTATGGTATTAGCCAAACCCGACCCATAACCGACCCGTTGCCATCTCTAAAATGGGTTAAACGGGTCAACTCGCCAACCCGCCCGGGTCGATCCGACCACCGACCCGTTTAGCTAAACAGGCTCGCGGGTTCAACCTAAAACTGACCTGAGCCCGTTTAGACTAAACTCAAACCCGCTAATTTTATGTTAACTATTGTGTTTTAAGCATTATGTTTTACACTTCGTATGTTATTGCACGATTCGACCGTCGTGCGCTGACACAAGGCGCGGTCGGCAGGTAAAACTAATTATATCTATTTGAATAACTTTTTTTTAAAAGTTTGATTTTTATATTATTATCATCGAAGGTCGTATGGATAGTCCCTGTCTCCTAGTCCTGCGATCTTATCCGTTTGAAAAACAACCAAAACATATATACAGGTTGCATATACAACCAATATTAAACGAGGTCAAATCGCATCCAACTTTGAAGGTAATAAATGGTCAAATAAAATATCAGCCTAAGGGGCCACCTAGTTTGTATGTGGTCTAACAATAGTGTGTTCGACGAAACAGAAGTTTCTATAGATTTTGATATTTTATACTGATTAAAAATGACATGGTTTTTTCATACATCTAGTTGATTCTCCAGCGCTTTGCAACGAGAATACACTCCTTATCGATTCGAATAATTTTAATATTTACACAGTAACAACACTCGTTATAATTACAGAAGATAAAACCCAATAAATGGCCGATTACTCCGAGTACTTCCCACATAGACCGATTTGACCCCCGAGTACTCCCCTGATTAATCCAGGTACTCGCTCCAGGGTGGTTGCCTAGTACAAGCCCAAACCGAGTTATGTAACACTGTTTATTAGAAAAATTAAATATGACCATATCACCATAAGAGGACATGATTTATAATGACTAGTAAAATCCTGCATTATAGAAAATTACCAAACTTCTACTGCTAATAATATATTTTGTACATTTTCTAAGCTTTGTGGCATGTTTAAGCCTAAAAAACAAAGCCTACAATTCATCCTTAATATCTTCCTGCAACTCTTGTTCTGTATGTTTGTCAACCACAGCTTCTGGTGTTTCTTCTACTTTCATCATCCTCAACTGCCGCATCCGGACCTATACTTAGACTCGTCTTCACAGATTCATATATGCGTGACGCGAAGTCCTTGGGATCGGGTAACATAAATCCACTCTCCATCAATGCTGTTTGGTACATAAGTTGCGCCGTCGTCCTTACACTTGCATCCTGATATTAAATTAGTAGTTTAATAATTTAAACAATAGTTATGAACTTATGATAGTAATAAAAATAATCAGGGGTGTTCATTAACCACTGAAATCAACTGAACTGCCCAAATCGCAGCAAGTCAGACTTAAACGTGTTCAGGTGTGACAGTTCGGCCGTTATAATGTTCTCAAGTGTGTGTGCTGCCACTTGACCTAGCCATTCAAAAACTAAAATAAAAACCGATGATTTTGAAAAAAACAAAAATATTGTTTCAAAACGATGAAACCGCTGAACTGGCCAACAACCTGGCCGGTTCAGTTTCTCATTTCCCAAAACCATTGTTAGTGATTCGACCCAAGATTTCTTCAAGAGAGGCTGAGCCGGACCATGAACACCGCTAATAGTAGTAGTAATAATAATATTATAAAAATTGGATTTAACCTTGGGGTCCTTTACAACGCGCTCACGGAGCTCTTTAATGATGGGATGTCTAGCATTGATCTCTAGTACTCGTTTCCACGCATGTATCCTTGCTTGCGAGTCTCGGACAGAGTCTGAGATTGCATGATACGTTCCATATTAGAACTCCACCCATACTTGGAAGTAACCACAACACAAGGCGTGTCAGCCAATCGGTTGCTAATCTTCACATCATCAACATCCTCACTGGCTAGAGTTTTCTTCCACCATTTGTTAATTCTTTGAATGATTCCTTTATTTCTTTGTCAGTTGAATCTTTCCTAGTTTCAGACCCTCCTTTGATACATTTTGGAATTTCTTGTCTTCGTAATCCATCAAGTATTGCATCAGATACTCATCCGCAGGATCTGTGAAGAAAATCACCTCAAAGTTTTCTTTTTAAGCCTCTCGAGAACGGGGATTTCTCAAGCTGTTCCTTGCTGGTGCCTGTAATATAGAAGATATCCTTTTGCCCGGATTTCATTCTCGAGATGTATTGATCAAGTGATGTTAGTTTCCCGTCTGATTTCGTCCTGCAAAATGATTTCAAGAAGAAATCAGTATATCATGCAAATATTAAAAAAAATGCAAAAGAAGTTTTTGAAAACGCATACGTCTCAAATCTAAGAAGTTTTGCCAAGCGGTTCCGATTTGCTGAATCCTCAATGATTCCGATTTTAATCGACTTGCCATATTCATTCCAGAATTTAGTATATTGTCCTCTCTTCTCATCATTCTCATTTGATTCGTCCACCTCTGCAACACAAAGTTGCTTAAATAGTTAAATATTGGTTTAGAAAAGCTCAAGGCAAGAGCTTCACGTACACAAGGCGTTGCTATGTTTAAATATTGACAGACTTACCTTCTTGTCTTTGTCATGAGATTCATCAGGGTCTTCTTCGGCAAGTTTGCGGATCATGTCAAGCGCCTTCCTGATAAGTTTCTTCTTTATCGTTTTCAAACTGTCATGTTGTTGAAGCATTTCTCGAGATACATTAAGTGGTAACGTGTCAGAATCAACAAGACCCTGATGAAATAAGCAATAAATAGTCATTAGCAGCCATTTAAAAAAAATGGTTCTAATATATCGTTCGGATAGAATGATGGATGGATATATTACCATCAAGAACATTAGATACTTGGGTAAAAGCTCATCAAATTCATCAGAGATGAATACTCTTCTAACATAAAGCTTGAGGTTAGATCTGTTGGCAGTGTAGTAATTCTCATATAAATCATTAGGAGCCTTAGGAGGTACAAACAGAACAGCCTTGAACTCCACATCACCTTCAGCATTAAAGTGACTCCATGCCATTGGCTTCTCATCACCAAAATCCTGCCATGCCGAAAACCAATTAGAACAAGCGCGTAACACTATTGTGCCCATTATGGTTTTTAATTTCACGCGTTTAAATTTCACCTTAGCAATAGAGCGATAGAATTTCGTGTATTCTTCCTCTGTCACCTCCTTTGGACTTCTCAACCATATAGCTTTAACATCATTCAAGCGTTCCCAATCATATGCCGTTTCTTTGATGGTTTTAGTCTTTGGTTTTTGTTTCATCTTCATCTTCATTTTCCTTCTCTTCATCATCTGTGGATTCGGCTGCAATCATCGAGGAAATTAAAGAAAATGGAAGCTATGAGCATATTAACATATATAACACGGGTTTTTGACATACGTTTATCTTCATCATCACTAGAGTCGTCATCTTCAGAAGGCACTTCAACGTCAACTTCTTTGCTGGCCCAAAGGTATATTGGGAAGTTAATAAATTCAGAATATTTTTGGACCAAATCCTTCAATTTTGATTCTTCTAAATATTCCGCAGCTTCCTCTTTAAGATGCAATCTTATTTCAGTACCACGACCGAGTGGCTCATTGTATGTATCTTCAGAAATTGCAAATGCACCATCAGCCTTTGACTCCCACACATACCTAAAAAGTTACAAGTTGAAACAAGCTAACTAGTAAGATAAAATGCAATTATAATCGCACAAAAGCTAGAAAACATACTGTTTGTCATCATTGTGTTTGCTGATCACTTCCACATAGTCAGCAACAAGATATACGGAATAAAATCCGACACCAAACTGGCCGATGAGGTTAAGATCGCCTCCTGTCTGCATCTTCTCCATAAAAGCTAAAAACAAGAACAAAAAACAAAAGATATTGTTAAAGAACTAGAGTAAAAGAACAAATGCTCATTTGTAAACTCTCGGATGTTGAGACGCGATACCTGAAGTTCCAGACTTGGCAATTGTTCCCAAGTTCTTGATCAGATCCTCCTTTGTCATACCCACGCCTCTGTCACGAATTGAAAGTACTTTGTTTTCTTTGTCTAATTTAATCTGTATGACATTTCAAACCAAATTCGATTAATATTCATAACTCAAGACAATGCTTAAAATGAAGCAAAAACACATAGCACATAGTATATACAAACCTTGATCTCAAGCTTGGTATCATCACCTTCACGAGTACCTCCTTATCTGTAAGAGAAATAAATCTAATTTGTCCAAAGCCTGAAAATTGAAGAAATTATAATATAAACAAAATGAGAAATATGTAAGTAACACTTGGCTAGCTCCAAATTAAGCTCTAAGAAACAGGAAAAATAATAACATCTTACATCTGATGCATTGGAGATTAATTCCCTCAAGAAAATGTCCTTGTTGCTGTAAAGAGAGTTGATAATGATGTCCATAAGCCGAGATACTTCAGCTTGGAACTCAAACCTCTCCACACTGCTGCGGAGACGCTTCTTGGACATTGACTCGGCTTCCCTGAGCCATGGCAATGAAACCTTTTAAATAACTAACATTAACACGGCGCATGCTTCATATGAAATAGCAACGCAACAATATGCTCAAGGTTCAAGCAAAGTTTAACATTGAGGTGTTTTCCTATCGCCTCACGAGGCGTAAGCCCCAGGCTGAATTAAAAAATAAAGATAAAAATTATATATCTTATAAAAAATTTTTGACAAAGAAGGTATAAAACATCAAAAACACACATCAAAAATAAAATAATTAACATAGAAACTCTAAAACATCAAAAACACTCATAAAAAACACACATAACACCATGAGGCGCAAGTTTTTCTTAGCACGTTGACCGTTTGAGGCGTACGTACAAAATAACCGCATGAGGCGCCGCCTCAGACACGTTTCTCAGCGCCTCGCCTCATCCATTTTGTTAAACTATGGGTTCAAGAGTACTGACTCTTGGCTAAAAGTTCGAATTTGTCTAAGTTTTCTACTAAAGTCAGTAGTAGAGCATAGTGCTGTCAAACACTACATGAATGAAATAAGGTCTATCTAAGATCATGCATTAAGGTAAAGCAAACCTGTTGACAACATCAGAATCAGTAGATAAACCATGAGGAACAGCACCAAACTTTTCTTCCACCTTGGGTGGATCCATCAGCTCTTCTGAACTAGACTCGGCATTCGCGTGTAACTTTTGACCTATAAAACATAAACAAGAAGATTCAAACCTCATTTAGAAGATTATTTTTTATTAATTATTTTGATTTTTTTATCTTTTATTTATTTGAAGTATGATTCTCCACCTATAAAAGGAGACCTAGGTTTATGTTTTTAGTTAGTTTTTTATTGAATTTGAATTAAAGAACATTGTTCTTGTAACCTTTGGTTTGTTTATCGTCTTTGATTAACTATTTGTTTTTGAGCCATTTGATGCGCTTCCAAAACTGCATCAAAATGAGTCAAGCGAGCCCGAGCTCGAAAACCTGTGAAAGCTCGAGTTCGGCTCGTTTACTATCTATTAGTTAATATATTAAATAAAAATAATATAAATAATAGGCTTGGAGCTCGATAAATGAAGCTCGGCTCAGGCTTGTTTAGTAAACAAGCTTAAATAATGATTGTTCAAAAAAAAAATACTATTAAATATTAATAAAACTAATATTATACTAAGGCTTGACGAGCCTGAAAAGCTTCACATGATTGGGTCGAGCTCAGGATCGTTTAATAAACAAGCTTTGTTTTAAGCTCAAGCTCAGCTCGCACTTGATAAGGCTTGTCTCATTTCGAGCTTTTTACCCAGCCGAGCTCGAGTAGCTCACGAGCTGCTATTTGCACCCCTAAAAATACATGAAATATGCTTTCAATATACTAAAACAGTAAGAGATCAAACGGATAACTGTTATACCGTATGCTAGGTCTCTTTTTTTTCATTAAATAGTAAAACTGATAGCAGAAAGCGAAATTTAATTCATGATGATGATACATTGCATACACTTCCAACTATAAACACTTGTCACAAAATGCACAGAATATTAGGTGCTCATCACATTATAGAATCAGAAACTACATCAACAATTATAAGGTAACTTATGAAACATAAATGTGGACTCTACCGTGATGAGGAAGAAGAAAGAGTAGACATGACAGAAACAAAACGGAAGGAAGAGTCGGCCACCTCTGCATGCCGATCGATCACTCGAGAGTCACACTGTGTTTGTGATTATTATTATTATTATTATTATTATTATTATTATTATTATCAATGCAACATTTAATTGGTTTGAAATAGTTCGTTGTTTGCAGTTTGCTTCGGGCGAATTATATACTGTGGAAGTGTAATGAATGGACGGTTAGTGATGGTGGGTGATGCCAGCGTGGAAGATATAATGATGGTTGGTTTTGCAGGATGGTGCTAGGTGGCAGTGTTTCATTGGTGGGTATTGCCAACATGTGACGTGGTGAGAAAGAGTTTTGTTTCTGGAAGTTTTACGTATTTTTTAATTCTGGTCACCCGGACAAGGGTGGAGCTTCTCCTGGTCAGACCGGGTCCTATCCTTCAGTTGTGTAAACTAGTATTTGATCCGTGGGCGTTGCCCCGCAAACTATTAGATAGGATTATTAGACTAGGGTTTATTAGTGTTAGCCCACGGGCCCGTTAGGTTAGTTAGGGTTTGTTATGATGTCTATATATTGTAACTCAATCCCTCAATAATAATCAATTCAGTATTCTATGATATATAGACATCATAACAAACCCTAACTAACCTAACGGGCCCGTGGGCTAACACTAATAAACCCTAGTCTAATAATCCTATCTAATACAAACACGTATCTCGCTACGCGTCAGGATGTATCCAACACCACCGATCCCCAACCAATGGAGTCAACCCTGACCAAAAAAACGCTCTCTCTAATGCCTTGATAACCACAATCGTTATTGACCAGCTTAGGCGTAACCGTCACCGATTTATTGTAAATCTACAACCTTTGCTGATCTTTGTTTTTTTTGAAAGTTAAGCTTCATTAACCACGAAAGCCAAAACGCCACAAGCGTTCACAAAGAGCGGACCCGAGGGCAAACAAAACCTTCGCTGATCTTTTGGCCAAATTATTTTTGTGCGGTTTCATATTGACACTTTTTTGAGCATTCTGCAAATTGTAAATACAGAAATTTGAATCGAAAGCATATGAACTAACCTCATTCTTATATACATAACTACATAGTTTCAGTTAAATAAGCAACATAAACCTCTTTCAAGAAACAAAAGATGTTGAAGTGAAGTATAGAAAGTTAGAAACAATGCTGGATTTTATCAAAAAGCAAAGATTTTTGGGCGGTTTGGCCTAGATTTTTTGGGCGGTTGCTTCCTTTTTTGGGCTTTTTTTTAACGAATGATCCTCGCCTTATGTGCCGCAAGATAGCTACAGTGAATGTCAGACACAAACCGACCTTACGTTTTAGTATTATATATAATCTTACTGAAAATTTTCGAAAAATTTTATGTATTAGGTCCGGCCCCACTTTCCTCTAGCTTTTTCGTTTAAGATCCTCCAGTGCATCCAAATATACTTATAGTAAAGGTCACCCGTCTACACTGTGCAAGAAGACGTCAACGGACTTCTGGTTGGGCTTTAGTTGCAATATTAGACAATCTGTTATGGGGCGCTAAAGTCTGGTAAGTCGGAGAGATGTGGAAACCAAACACAACCAATGCGCTAGGGGAAGGAAGACGACTGGTGGGGGTGCCAAGATGATGGTGCTGACCATTAGGGAGACAATGGGCATTAGGGAGGTGTGATCCAGCACAACACATGTTACTTGGTATGAAATGTGAAAGCCTTGCTGCTTAAATTTTTTAACATAGATATATATTACTTGTTTATATAATTATCCTTAAAAACATCATAAAAAATATAATATCTAATAATAATTTTTAACTCTATATAATATAAATCTGACCAAGCCTTACAGATCTACTCCCTTTAGGTGCTCTTGAGAGGGGGGGGGGGAAGGCTATATGGCATGGAATAGAGCCTCTAGGGGCTTCATTGCGCCACATTAGCGTCACCACGTAAATAAAGGTTCTCTTCAATAACACTCATACAATGGAATAAGAACCATTTAATTAATAAAAGGTAAAAAGAGAAAAACGAAAAAGAAAACAAAAAGATATGACAAATGGGGCTCCCTTGATCATCTCGTTGCCGCTCGTTATTATGCTCATGAGCATTCAATCCCCCCCCCCCTCTTGACGCTTAGGAAATGGAGGAGGAAGCTGTTATTGGTGGGATTTTTGCTGGGTTGGTGGGTGGGTGGGTGGGGGGGGGGTATTCCCTACAGTATAGCCTTAGAGATACGGATACACCAACTGCGCTCAAAATATAGGTTTAGGCCCGAACAAACTTGATCAATTAACCACATAAGAGTTCCTTCATATAGAAAGGGTGTATGTCACATTGTTTTTTCACACATGGCAGTCGAAAGTACCTGGCACTCTCGAGTTACTCACTTTTTAACAAGTTCCATTACCATGTATGAAGGTAAATTCAAGCTAGTATCTACAAGAAGTGACATGAACCTGGTTTCCAAATTGCAACCACCACATATGAGCCACTTCATATGAAAGCATAAAAGTCACCACGAACAATTAAGTAGGTTTACATAACATACCATGTGTCATATCCTAACTTTATTATTTTGGTATGGTCAGCAATTATTGTAGCCAACTATTTTTTATAACGATACACACCTTTGGTAATTATTATGATCAACTTTAAGAAAAAAACGTATCTATGTTTGAAATAACATCTTTCGAACACGTAACTTTTTTATTTAAAAAATATAAAACTAATGATTGATGATAAAACAAACGAACTTTAAAGTTGGTATAATCTTATATAAGTGTTAATTGATTATAATAAAATAGTTTTAGTGTCTTACTGATCAATATAGTATCGTATTAGTTAAGATATCTATGCGCTAACAAAGATGTGACCAACTTACTAAGTGCTACGTTTGTTGCCATCCATTTCGAGTGAACTACTAGCCTTGTTTTTGTTTGTTCGTTTGAATTTAACCATATAAATAAATGAAAATGTATGTATAAAAGCTTCTTCTTATGTTTATTTTTATTTGTTCTTGTGGTTTTTAGATGTTAAACAAATACAGACAAAGAATACACAATTACAGGCAATAAGTTTCAAATCATCATTTAGAAAACATAAATAACCTTGGCCGCCTGGGTGGTTAGGTTATCTTTCGGGGTAACAAACCAGTTTGACGTCATGGCGCCGCTTCGAACCGGGTCCACGTCAGTTGTCAGTGGCTCCTCAAAACAAAAAAAGACCACTGCGCTAGCCGATCAAAAAAAGAAACCTAAATAGATTAAAAAAAATTACCTAAATATCCTACAAATAGGAGTAATAGCTCAAAACATTTAACTCAAGAATTGAATTTTATTAACCATTTCAATTGAAACTCTAAAACAGGCTAACTTTTAATTTCCGAGCGGTAGCAACCAATGTTGTTGCCTACCTGTAGTAATCACATGTCTTCGGTGGGAGCCCGTCAGTACTGCCAATAGCAAGTTTTTATTGCTTTCTAACGTTATAAACTGTCTACACTAACTGAGCTTAAATAGTAGCAACTAGACGCTCGAATGTAACCCATGTCATGAACATGTCGGCACTAACTGTCATCCGTTTCAAAGTGCACCATCGGAATGTCACTATATGGTAATCTATGATTACAGCATGCCACACACTAATTCTTATTATTAAATGTTGAAACAACAAGAATAAGGCGTGGAGATGGTATGGATGTCTCTTCGGGTTGGACCTAGCACCTTCCGAGCGTGTACCTGCACCACGAACAACTCGTTAGAAGGGGTCCAGAGACCGGGGTCTCTGGACCACCCTCCGACGCTCAACATTAGTGATTTATCCCAAGAAATGTACATAAGAGTAAATAGAAAGGAGTAAATGAGGGATACGAAGTGTGAGAGGAGGTGATGGTTGAAACCGGCGGTTAGCTAGCGGCCGAGGCGATTTCGGGTTGCTTAGCTCGATGGCTGAAAGTTGGTTATTAGAACCATGGATCCGTAGACTGTTGATATGGCAGCTCCAGGGCTCCGCCAGGGGAGCTCGTGAGTTCAACAGGGGAGCTTAACAGCTTAATTGTGTGTAATTATGGAGAGTTCATGAGCTGCTGATGTGATACTTTAGCAGCTCGTAGGCTCCTCTATGGGAGCTAGGCAGATTAGTTAGTAAGAGAATGTTTCTAGAGAGAGAGAGAGAGAGAAGTAAGTGAGATGTCTTGAGTGAAGATCAAGACAAATGGGATGGATTTGGGTGAAGGTGTGACCCTTCTATTTATAGAGGGTGAAACCCCAAACCCTAATGGGCTTTGTAGTAATGGGCTGGGCTGGCCCATAAATGTTGGACCCACCTTTATTACTGACCTCCTGTAAGGCAGGTCCTGTGCTCGTGTAAGGCAGGTCCTGTGCTAGGGAGCTGAGGAGCCTTTGCAGGTAGCTTCTTTACACCGGCTTCTGGCTTTTCGGCTTCCTGGCCCGAGCTTGATAGCTTCTTAAATATGTTTAAACGTGGGGGTTTGGGTACCCACGTCATCAGCCCCCCAGTCATAAGTAGTCATGACGTAGTCATGGGTGCTTGTGACTTAGTAATCTTATCCCCTTTTTCCCTACCTCTAGAAATTCATAAGCTTTGGCGTAAGGTGTTTGCGCCTTATTTGTTTATGAATTTCTCGTTTTGGACTTCATAATTTTTGCCTTTTCTTGTAGCTTCTACGTTTCCGGTGTTTTTTGAGAAGCTTAGAAGATGCAAAGCTTGTTGGACGTCTTGGAAGTCCTTAGAGCTTCTAGTATCCAATCTTATTTTGTAGCTTATGAGCTTTGAAACATCTTTATTGTCTTTGAAGCTTCCAAGCTTTCGGTTTTTGCTTAGATTTCTTTTAGGCGACTTGCTTGAATTTGACTTGTCATGATTGGATGACGGAGCAAGGGAGCTCCAAGAGACTAGGGACAGCTTGTTAGGTGGTTACAATCTTACCCTTAGAGGAGACAACAAGCATTTCTTGCTCATTTATAGAACAAGTTTCTATCTCATGGGGATCGTGTATGTTGCATTGTCATGTTGGAAAGTTTCTAGGTGATAAGCTTGTAGGTGTGAAGAACTAGAAGATGTTCATCAAGGTTGGGAGACTCTACCTC
Source organism: Ambrosia x helenae (assembly GCA_030844895.1). Classification (NCBI taxonomy): domain Eukaryota; kingdom Viridiplantae; phylum Streptophyta; class Magnoliopsida; order Asterales; family Asteraceae; genus Ambrosia; species Ambrosia x helenae. The sequence goes on along the minus strand of JAUTDX010002845.1, from coordinate 58,452 downwards.
CCTTATTGGAGAGGGTCTAAAAGTCCATGAATGAATGGAATCATATTGTTGACGGACTTATCATAGACAAGTAGTGGCTTCGGACATATGTGGTAGCATGCTAGCACGCGCCTTTTTACCTTGTAGAGTTCGTAGCCTTGAGGTTCTTGGTAAGCTATATCACCGTAAACATCTTAGTCGCGTGTTCCAAATGGGTAAGAGTTCATAGATATTTGTTTGGCAAATGGCGTAGCTTACTTTCCCAAAGTCTTTGGGTTTTTGAAGCATTTGATAAACTTTTTCTATGATAGGATTGATGAATTCAAGCAAGTAGAAGCCAACGATGTAAGAGAATGAGCTTATCGTGTATGTATGGCATACCGTGTTGGTGATCTTGCAATAGACAAGTAGTGGCTTTGATCTTGGTATTTATCATGTCACTACGTGTCCCTTTTTTCTTATACATAAGCTCATAATCACCTTGTCCGGGTTTGTGGTAAGTTATACCAACGTGGGCATTGCTCTCCCGGATATTATTTGGTGCCTGATGGTAGCTGACAGCTTCATTCTATGAGCCCATCGCTTCCATCTATCAGATGTGGCAGCTTACCAGTTTGAGACTTTGAGCTTCTCTAAGTGTTGTGGTAGGCTCATTTTATGATAGATGTGATGGAGCCAAGGAAATATGCTTTCAAAACGTGCAAAACCTGCTGATTCTTCAAAGGTTCCTAGTCTGGGGCAGGTATTTGACAGTCCTTCCCCCCTTCAAGCTCTGGAGGTTAAGTCTATCCCTCCTTCCAGCGAAGATGATCCGTTTGCAGGTCTTGACACTGATGGCCTTTACGATGATGTTGGTAACCAAACCTTGGCTTCCACCGGTGAGGGCGATGCCACCAATGAAGCCGAAGATTCCGCTACCCCATGATCCAGCCTCGTTTTAGACTTTGTTAGTTTTTAAAATGTCTTTTGCGGTTGAACTGTTATTGTACTTAGCCCTTGGGGCGTTTTATTTTAGTATCTAATGGAATGCTCCCCCTTTTAGGGGTGATGCCTTAGTTATGTTTAATGTTTGGTTGTCTTGGCTCTGTTGCTTGTCGTTTATAGTGTTTGCAATGTCTTTAACTTTTTTCCTAAAGGTGGATGCTGCAGTCACCCAACTTAGGATACTTAGCTAAGGAACCGATGCAATGCTTACCCTATCAGCTTTTTGAAACCTTTCTTTAAATGGCTTCTAAGTGTTATGTTCGTTTTCGTGTATTGTGAACATGTGGGAGCTGTCTTGGTGTGAGGAGCTCACCCTCTTTCATGGGTCTAGGTTTTCCTTCTAAGGACTTGTCCCATGGAGTCGTGGATTGTATTAGGGACTCACCCTGTATACAGGAAGGTCACTTAGCCTTGTTACCTGTTGAGCAGTTGTGGCCTAGGAGCTCATCCCCGTTTCATGGGTAGGTATAGCGCCGGATCCCATGGAGCCTTGTTAGGAGGGGCTCACCCTTTGATAAGATAAGCGACAAGTTAATAATTTGAAACATAGTTCATTCATTAATCATGATTCTTAGAATACAAAGAGACGTTACAACCATTAAACATAGAAACGTTTCAAGTGTTTGCCTTAGAGTAGGCTATATCATGGATTTTGTATGCATGTTGCGGTATTCGACCAACTTTCATGGATCGATGTCTTGTGGAGCTCGTCTTTGAAGAGCATACCTTGTTAGTTTTTCCATGAGTTGGGGTAATGCAATAATGCACTTAAAGTAATGTGGACTTTTCATATGATAAGCTTCCCTCTAAAGTTCCTCTTTTTGTGTTCGCCATATGTCAAATAGACGAAATGTCATGAGGAAATGCTAGGAGGTTCTTTTGTAGTTTCATAAGTCCTTTTACGTAAGAATAACAACCTGTTGAGTAAGAAGGTTATCCTCTTGTGTAAGAAGGGCAGCTTCTTTACATAAGAATGGCGGCTTCTTGTGTAAGAAGGGCAGCTTCTCATGTAAGAATGGCAGCTTCTTATGTAAGAATGGACAGCTCCTCATACAAGAAGGTTAGCTTCCTTATGTAGGCTCTTTATGTACAACTTCCTGTATGAGGAGGTGAGCTTCCTTATAGGAGCTTTTTATGTAAGGATGTACAGCTTCTTGTATAAGAAGGTTAGCTTCCTTATGGAAGCTCTTTATGTACGGGTAGTAGCTTGTCATGTAAGAAGGTAATCTTCTTTGTTGACAATAGTAAGCTTTGTATGCGCTAAGACAATTGCCTTCTAGGATATGATGGTTAGTTTTCTTGGCTTTAGAGGATACTTGAACTTCTTGCAAGGTCAAAGCACTTTACGCTTGTATCCACGATTAACTTTTGTGGAAGACAAGGATGTCTCATAGTATTGTGGACGACGCTTATGCGTAAGAACTTATCATCCTACGCTTGGTGACATTTAAAAGACTCTTACGTTTTCGACCACGTTGTTTAAAATAGAGTATATGGTGATCGTTGATCGACCTTCCTTATGAGCGGATTCTAGGAGAAGATAGTAAGGACAGGCCTTTGCTGAATTTAGTGAAATTCGCTTGATCCTTGGGCACTTTAAAGTGCATGAGGTAGAGATTGAGCTTGTTTAATGGTATGTGCATCAGCGTGGTGTTTGATTGAAGGAGAGTTAATAAGTAAAAGTTCAAGGGTAGGTGTTCACTTACCTCATAGGTGGTGAAGTCTCAAGGCTTCGCGTGTTGAGGTTTTGGGACTCCTTGGACAATTCTTTAGCAAGGTTCTTCCGTATGGCAAAAATATCTCCTAATCAACGCTTTTTGATGCTATGGCGGGCCACCTCTTTCAAGTTGCTTCCTTGTTATAGTGAACAATTTCTGGAAGGCTACCGTCATGCTTCCTATTGGCAGCTTCTATATTCTTATGGGCAGCTTCTATGCTCCTGACAGCTGGTTGCTGCTGTAGGGAAGGTGCGAATAAGGATTCACCCGACTCTATTATTTTGTGAAGATCTAACGGTGTGGTAATTTGCCGCGTACATGATCACTAGAAGTTGCTTGCCACGATACTTGGTGTCACCAAGTTGCATCGTTGTATTGGCAATTTGCTTGCGTGCTTCTTAGATAGGCACGAGTAGCAATGCTCCTTTATTTGATCATTTGTTGTGTTGCCCTAACCATTACTTGAAGCTTCTTTGCTTGCTTTAGTAAGCCATTTGTTGTTCCACAAGTTCCCTTAAAATTTCTTGTGGGTTATTATGTTTCTAAGCCTTGTAGGCTTTGTGAGTATTAACCATCTATCGAAGATTGCACACTTGATAGGATTAGTTTAGGCATATAGGCTCGTCTTTTATAGAACCTTCTTTTTATAAGGTTCCCTTGACGAGGTGTTTAAACTCTTCCATATATCGGCTAAGTGTTAGTGTCGGCAAGATGTATGGAGGTTTTAGCAGGTTGCTTCGGTGATTGAGCAAGCTGCTTTAGTTAACCTTGATCTTATCGATTTTGTTCATGCCTGATTCTTTGTAGATAATTATGTGCAAGGTAGGTATTGTTATACCTTTTACGTAAGCGGAGCCACCTAGACATGAGCAATTGAAAGGACGATGTGTTGTTCTTTAGCTTGCTTGATAGGTTCTTTGTTGCTTAGTTGCAATAAGTAACGTTCCTCCAATAGAGAAGCGTATGCCTTATTCAAACCATGATTCTGTTCGAGGCTTCTTTACTCCTACCAATGATGTCACATGTGTAGCAATGTGTTTGTGACCATTTTAGCTTTTAGGGCAGGAGCCTTGACATGTGTAGCTAATCGGCATCTCTACTTTTCGGTTTCTAAACTTCTTGGTTCGTTCAAAATTAGGTACCCGTACCATCAGCCCCCAGTCATGAGTAGTCATGACGTAGTCATGGGTGCTTATGACTTGGTATCTAACCATTCGATTTCGAACTTCTCACTTATGAGCTTCCTAAGCCTCTAGTCATGTCAAGCTTTTGGGATCCAAAGATCCGTATGTATGAAGCTTTAAACTAGGTGCATGAGGAAGTTTACTCTTATTTCAAGTAAGTTATTGGTTTGGAACCGAATAGATGTTTCTTTGAACATGTGACAAGTAACATTTGTCTATTGTTCAACATTGGATGCTTTTGCGAACATGTTTAGGCGGTTAACTTCCTTATGTGCCATATCATTTATGAACATATTTGTTTTTTGTGTGCAAGCTAAAGTTTTTTATCCTATGAGGAAGATAGGACAAAGAGGTGAGCTTATTTAAATGAGTTAACTCGCTCGGACCTTTATGGCTTTGAGCCGATGGTCATCCTTGCGGGATGTAATCTTTATACGGTTGCCTTACTTGTGCCTCATGTTACTTGATAAGGCTAGCTAAGTAGGGATTTTTTGAAGGCGTAGGAGGCTTAGTAGCTTCCGTGCTTCTTGGCTTTGGGAGTTGCACATTTTCTGATTGGTGTGTTATGGAAGTCACAAAAACTGCTTAATGACGCATTCGTGAGCTTCTCAAGTCACCATAGGTGAGGTCACGCGAAGCGCGTTTTGTTCCCATAGGGTGGCTTCCCTTTCTATCTAGGAGAGCAGCTCATCTTTGCAAAGCATTGAATTGGTGTTTAACGGAGCAAGTATACGAGGTTATGTTTTATGCTCTCCATAGTGAGTGGGCCAAGCCTTCATTTTTAGCGTAATATTTAGCAGCCTCTTTGATATGAGGAGGTATCTTTCTTCTTTTCCAAGTTGTTAGCCTTTTTAAGGAAGGTGTTGAGCCTGCCCTAAGCGATGTGCTCGTTTCCTTAAATGACTTTGGTGTATGGAAAAGATGTTAATTTTCTAAGGATGATTCGTCCTAGCGTTCGTCAATACTTATAAAACCTTGGATTGATTCATATGGTGAAGTGTAGCTGAGCTGCCAAGCTGTTAGCTTCTTTACCTCAGCCGGAGGCTATGTAGCGTATGACATATGAGTTAATTTTCGTAGCTTTTGACATGTTTGTTTTTTGTGTCTTCCAATATGTTATATATAACTGTTTAAAGACAAGCTTGGCCTTAGGAAGCAAATATCTTAGAGGTACTCAAGGCACCCTATTACACGTGTTCTCTCCCCAAGGGCTACTTGGGTGTATGTGTTACGTTGTTCGCTTTAGGCTACCTACTTATGGCTTGTGTAGATCTGACTTTTGTCTCTTTGATGTAAAAGCTAAAGTATATTATATGTCATAGGTTTGGGTTTGTAGCTACGAGCTTCTAGCTTGTGACTTTGAGCTTCTAGCTTGTAGCTTTGGCTTATAGTTTCTAGCTACGAGCTTGCAGCTTCTAGCCTTGAGCTTCGAGCTTCAAATTTCTAACTTAGAGCTTCTGGCTTCGAACTATGGGCTCCGAGCTTTAGGCTTGTAGCATCCTAGGCTGCAGCTTATAGGTTGTAGCTCCCGGGCTGTAGCTCATGAGTTTACTTATAAAATAGTCTGCAGCTGCCGTATGGCAGCTGGTATGAGTAGTGTACTTTTTCTGATAGCTATAAAGCTGAATAGTTGTCTATAGCTGTCCTATAGCAGCTGACGCACTGACATGCATAGTTGTCTACAGCTGTCCTGTAGCAGCTGACATACTATCATGAATAGTTGTCCACAGCTGTCCTGTAGCAGCTGACGTACTGACATGAATAGTTGTCCACAGCTGTCCTGTAGCAGCTGACGTATTCTCTGACATGAATAGTTGTTTAGGCTGATAAAGCTGAATAGTAGTCTGTAGCTACCCTACGGGAGCCAGGCTGCTGTTCCTGACCTGACTAGCTGATAAAGTGTGTGTTTATTGTTTTTATTTATTTATTATTATTTTATAAGTGAAGTTAATGGTTAGCTTATAAGTGCATGGGCTTTTTACGCACCATGGTTACACCCATAAGTCCCTTCACTTTTACTAAGAATTTTGGGTCAAATATAGGTTAGGCTAAAAGTTGAAACGAGATGTAATGTTAGTTTTATTCAAGACTTTGTTTAACAACATTTAGAACTCTTGATTACTTCTTTTATAAGCTCGTTTCACCGATATGAGAAGTAAAATATTTTTACACTTTACCTTGCTTAAGCTAGTAGGAGTTTTTAGGAGCTTGTGCCTAATGTTAATATCGAGAGAGTGATCATGTGCTTGTATCGCATGTGCACATGAAGTGAAGCGAAGAGCTATAAATGAATGTTGAGTACACAAAGATGTAAAATGAGCTTACATAGAGGGAGATTTCTAGCTCAGGGAGCTTACCTAGGGGAGCAAGTATTGACCTCCGCTTAGTACATTAAGATGTAACATGAGCTGCCATGGGGAAGGACTTCTAGCCCAGGGAGCTTCCATGGGGGAGCTTACCTTCCATACTTGTTAAGTGTTGACCTTCTTTTTGTGCACGTTTGGCACATTAAGATGTAACATAAGCTGCCATGGGGGAAGGCTTCCCGCTCACGGTGCTCCCTTATGGGAGCAAGTGCTGACCCCTCTTTCTATATGGCAGCAAGTGTTTTTGCCATTTTAGTGAAAGATGCCACTTTTTATGCTTTTGAGGTCTGATTTGCTATTGACTAAGCACTTTTGTGGATTAGTGTGTAAGAAAGTCTGACTTTTGACTTTTCTTACTTTTTTACTGTTCCCCACTATAGCAGGAGCTGCGATATGGCAGCCTAAAGCTTCCATAGGGTACCCAGCTCCGATTTATGTCATTCGATTTTTTTTTTTAACTCGTAGATCAGTTGTTGGGTTCTAGCATCCACGTCATGAATCATAGAGTTGACGACATCACTTGCGATGGAGCTGCGGTATGGCAGCCTGCAGCATAAGTTGTACAAGATGCAATACTTGTTGTACTAGAGACTTTAAACATGTTGAATAAAGTTGTTTCCTGATTTTTTTTTTTAAGCTTTATTGTCACACACTTTTATGTGTGCTAAAAGACAAAAGTGGGATAGTCAAACCTTGGGACAAGTGTGTACACATCTTCCAATAGACTTATTCTTTAAAGAATATGTTTTGAGATGTTTCATTTCATTTTTTTTTTTTTTGTTTAGATTCTTTGTGAAGATAATATTTCATAATATAATATCATCTTTTAATGACCTTTTGGATGGCACCACATAAAGTGGGGTTGAGTATTGTGTACACAAAGTCTTTCACTTCTTTACTATTCTTTTTTTTTTTACTACGTTTGAACAAAGTGTAAACATGTGTTCAAAGGTTGTAGTTTTTCATCAAGAATATGAGTAAATTTTCAGATTTGACGTTTTTATCCAAGAAGATACATGTAGCAACCGAGTTATAAGTGTATGGAACCCGGTCACCGGCGTTGTGGCGCAAAAAACGCAAACATATGTGGGAGGTGTAGGAGTGATTTTTCCGGTAAGAACATCCTCTCCATCCTTAAAAAGAAAGAACTTAGGAACATTTGGGGCTAAACCACAAAGAGTTTCATGTTCTAAGCGCGATAGCCCCACGGTGGGCGCCACTTGTTGAAACAACAAGAATAAGGCGTGGAGATGGTATGGATGTCTCTTCGGGTTGGACCTAGCACCTTCCGAGCGTGTACCTGCACCACGAACAACTCGTTAGAAGGGGTCCAGAGACCGGGGTCTCTGGACCACCCTCCGACGCTCAACATTAGTGATTTATCCCAAGAAATGTACATAAGAGTAAATAGAAAGGAGTAAATGAGGGATACGAAGTGTGAGAGGAGGTGATGGTTGAAACCGGCGGTTAGCTAGCGGCCGAGGCGATTTCGGGTTGCTTAGCTCGATGGCTGAAAGTTGGTTATTAGAACCATGGATCCGTAGACTGTTGATATGGCAGCTCCAGGGCTCCGCCAGGGGAGCTCGTGAGTTCAACAGGGGAGCTTAACAGCTTAATTGTGTGTAATTATGGAGAGTTCATGAGCTGCTGATGTGATACTTTAGCAGCTCGTAGGCTCCTCTATGGGAGCTAGGCAGATTAGTTAGTAAGAGAATGTTTCTAGAGAGAGAGAGAGAGAAAGTAAGTGAGATGTCTTGAGTGAAGATCAAGACAAATGGGATGGATTTGGGTGAAGGTGTGACCCTTCTATTTATAGAGGGTGAAACCCCAAACCCTAATGGGCTTTGTAGTAATGGGCTGGGCTGGCCCATAAATGTTGGACCCACCTTTATTACTGACCTCCTGTAAGGCAGGTCCTGTGCTCGTGTAAGGCAGGTCCTGTGCTAGGGAGCTGAGGAGCCTTTGCAGGTAGCTTCTTTACACCGGCTTCTGGCTTTTCGGCTTCCTGGCCCGAGCTTGATAGCTTCTTAAATATGTTTAAACGTGGGGTTTGGGTACCCACGTCATCATTAAAAGAACCTCGTCGTATTATTTTATACACCATTAATTGCTTTTTACCATTGATTAGTATATGTATCTCGCCTCATAATTAAAGAGGATATGAACTATAGAGAGATGTGTAGAGAATGCAAGAGTATTTTTGTCAAAAAGAAAATTTGCTTTTATTAACACAATGACTAAAAGCAGAAAAGATTAGAAATAAAAAAGATCGCCCACCGTGGGGCTCGAACCCACGACCACAAGGTTAAGAGCCTTGCGCTCTACCAACTGAGCTAGACGGGCTGTTTTCTTTTATTCAATTTTGTTAAACTATTATATGCAAAGACACAGAAGAAGAAAACCGCATGTATGACGTATATGCTTTTCTTTAGTTTCAGACTTTCAGTTAGTTTCAAAGTTAATAAATATTATTTATGATTTTAGTATTATGTTATATATTTGAACATAAAACTTTATGTGGTGTTTAATCTTTGCTCAACTAAATGTGCTACTCAAAGCCTAAGACAAAGTAAACCTCCCTTCAAAGAGAAATTGACATGATCGACTTTCATAAAAATATATTGAAAGCTAACATTTTCTGTATACACTTTAATGAATGTCCCATTCCCAAGTTAATGAACCTTGGTTTATTTTTTGTTGTTAACTTCAAACTTTATTTACGAGTTTGTGACATGTTTTCTATGTCTCTGTCACTATGTGTCATGAGGGGCGCTAAGCCCTGCCACAGTGCCATGTCGGCAATAAAATCATAGAACACCGCAACGCCATGGGCGATAAGTGCGCAAGATGTGGAGGGCTTGGCAGACGTGAAGGCCGAAGAAGGTTTAATTTTTTAAACTATTAAATATCACAATGCCCAATCATATAGAGCCACCTCAACCCACCACGTACTAAATGTCACATTCAACAACATATGGGGGTTGGCGTGAACCAAAAGAAATTGGCAACTTGCCACGTTTTTTTTTCACGTCAAATTCACCATAAGCACACGGTCTAACCATGGACACTAAAAATAAACCTTGAACTCAATGGGAACATTTAAAACATGTACGTGAGTATGATATTAGTTTAAAACAAATGACGAGTGTAGACAAATATAGTATTAGGTAATACATGTCAGTTTAGGGAGCCTAGGTAGAGTGGCAAAGCTTGACCTGAAGGTTCGGGGGGTCGGAAGTCACTAGTTTTTTTTTTTTTTTTTTTTGGGGGGGGGGGGGGTCGAAAACCTGTTTCGGGGGGTTGAAACCCTATATTTCCAAAATTTTCTATACGAATACTATATAATCGGAACTTCTGCGCGAAAATTCGGGAGGGGGGCGGTCGCCCCTCCCCGCCCCAACTAAGCTGCGCCCCTGCCTAGGTAGAAGCTTTCGGGTAGTGAGTATCTAAACGGATAACTTTTAACTACATAAGATTATAAATAGGTATGCTTGTGAACCCAATGGGTTTTGAACAATGGGTACTCGACAAGTATGGGTTTTGAAATGGGGAAGTATTCATGTCCTGATTTTCGATCTTGATTGCAATGCCAAGTCTTTAAACTTCTAATTTGAAGATTCATAGAAATGTTCTATTGACTAATGATTTGGAACAACATACCCTTTTTCTATTAGATTTTCTAACTCGGTAGGTTCTACTAACATAGAACTTAAACTTATGACTCGGTGAGTTGTGATCACTTAAAGCGTGACATCTGACTTATTGTCTGTTAGAAAGTAATTGTAATAATAGAAACATCAGGGACTATGGTTTTACAGTTATTAAGAAGCAATACTTCGGTGGCCAAGAGATCTAAGTGTTCATTTGCTGGTCCTCAGGTAGAATATTTGGGCCATATTATCAATAAACATGGGGTTTCTACTGATCCTTCAAAGATAGCTGTTGTCAAGGCATGGCCTGTTCCCACTACAGTTAAACAACTAAGGGGATTTCTAGGTCTTGCTGGCTATTACAGGAGGTTTATAAGATCCTTTGGTTGTATTGCCAGGCCATTAACTAATTTGTTGAAGAAAGAAGCCTTTGCATGGACTTCTGAAGCTCAATAGTGTTTTAAACAACTGAAATCAGCTTTGTCAACATCACCTTTGTTGGCATTACCTGATTTTTCTAAACCTTTTGTTGTAGAAACTGATGCCTCGGCAAAAGGATTAGGAGCAGTCTTGATGCAAGATGGTCATCCTCTTGCTTTCATAAGCAAGGGTATAAGTGGCAGGAAGTTAGAAATGTCTGTCTATGAGAAGGAGTTATTGGCTATTTTGATGGCAGTGAAGACTTGGCATCATTACTTGGTAGTCAAGCCTTTCACCATTAGAACTGACCAAAGAAGCTTAAAGTATTTGATGAAATAGAAAATCAACACTCCTTTATAACAGAAGTGGCTGGCAAGATTGATCGGATATGATTACTGCATTGAATACAAAAAGGGCAGTGAAAATTATGTTGCTGATTCCTTATCAAGGGTTGAAGGCTTATGCTTGTTTCAAATGAGTATGAACTCTATTGATCCTTTGTTATGGCTAAGAATTAAAGAAAGTTGGGAAATTGATGATAAGATCAAAGATATTGTGCAGAGATTACAACAAGGGGAGTAGGTAAAGCATTACAATTGGTCTAACAATGTTTTAAGAAGGAAGGTAAAATGGTCATTGGGGCAGTTCCTAAATTGAAAGAAAGAATTATGCACATCTGTCATTCCTTTCCTACCGATGGCCACTCAGGTATTGTTCCAACTCTGCACAAACTTAAAAGCATGTTTTATTGGAAGAAAAGTGGGAATGATGTCAAAGAATTTGTAAGAAATTGTACCAACTGTCAAAGGGCTAAGTATGAAAGGGTAGCTTCACCTGGTCTATTGCAGCCCTTACCAACACCAAGATCATTTTTTCCTGATATTTCCATGGATTTCATAAGTGGTCTACCCAATGCCTTTGGTAAAGAAACCATCTTGGTGGTAGTTGACAGGTTCACCAAGTATGGCCATTTCATGAGTCTGAAACATCCTTTCACTGCCAGTCAAGTAGCTCAATCAGCCTTTGATAATGTTTTCAAACTCCATGGTAATCCAACCACTATTGTGTCAGACAGAAATCCTATATTATTGAGCCATTTTTGGAAGGATTTTATGAAATTACAAGGTATAGAGTTGGCCTATTCTTCTGCTTACCATCCTCAAACAGATGGTCAAACAGAAGTCCTTAATAGGTGCTTAGAGTCCTATCTAAGGTGTATGATCATGGACACTCCTCAACAGTGGCCCAAGTGGTTAACATTGGCAGAGTGGTGGTACAACACTTCATGGCATTCTTCAATAAAAATGTCTCCTTTTGAAGCTTTGTATGGGATTCCACCTCCTGACATATTCCTTATATACCTGATGATACCAAGATTGAGTCTTTAGAGAAATTGTTTAAAGAAAGAGAATTGAAGATTGTGAATTTGAAGCAATCACTAGATAGAGCTAAAAATCAGATGAAACAGTCTGCCGATAAGAAGAGATCTGAACGAAATTTTGCAGTTGGGGATTGGGTGTATGTTAAACTCCATCGTTATGTGCAGAACACACTAAAGACTTCCAGGAATCACAAGCTGTGTCCTAAGTTTTTTGGACCTTTCTTAGTGATTGAAAAGATTGGACAGGTTGCTTATAAGTTGGATTTACCAACTTCTTCACAATTACATCCAACTTTTCATGTTTCTTTATTGAAAGCTGCCCAAAGACTACATCATCAGGTTGTACCACTGCCAAGTGAACCAAGATTCATGTTTCAGCCTAGAGCCATTATTGATAAGAAGATGATGAGGAAAGGGAACAAACTCAATGTTGTTGTTCTTGTTCATTGGAAAGATTTGCCTGTTTCTGAAGCTACTTGGGAGATCTTAGTTGAGATTCCCTGAGTTCAATTCTTGAGGACAAGAATTTTGTGAGGGATGTATTGTTAGGAAGTAATTGTAATAATAGAAACATCAGGGACTATAGTTGACAAGTTGTAATAGTTTGAAAGGTAGTTAAAGTTAGTTGATAAGCTGTGAATTAGGCGGGAAGCTGATTGTATGAACGATTATAAATACACTAGCCTAGATCATGAATAAACACCTTGGTTTGATTGATTCCTTCTCTTAAGTTTCTTTTCATTCTTATCATTGTCATGGTTGAGTTGATTATACTTTCTAATATTTGACTCTTTAAACAACTTCAAACACTAAAATATGATCTGTTTTTACAAACTCATCTTGTTCACACTTAAAATGCTATATTCAACGTACGAATCATAAGTTACAACAGAAATACACGAATTAGACTTTTTCTGTTTATAAGTCTCGCTTTGTGCCTAACATACATATATCCTACCGGGTGCCCTTTGGCGGAAACACTATGTAAGAACTGGAGTTCAGAGAAAAAAATTCAATGTTTCTATTTAAAATTTACGGAGTATATGTTAAAAAAAAGACCTTGGCAGGTTTAGAGTCAATTTTCAACGGATAACTTTATAGAAAAAGAAAATACATTATTCTAGTATGATTTCTAGTATGATATTTGTCTTTTAATATAAGGCTATCCGTTGTGGCCCGCGAGCGACCAGTCGCGAGCCACAAATTGGTATATGTGGATAGCTGGCACCATAACACCCAAGTTTTAGCCGTCTCGCGAGCTAGCCAAAGCTATCACACTCGCGTGTGGTAGCAGGCCAAATATGACCGTTGGCTGGTCAAATATAGCCGTTGGCTGCCGACCGTTGGCAGCCGGCTGCCTATTTTCGGCAAGCTACGAATTTGCAATTCTCACACCACATAAATCATCAAAAAAATTTTCTATCACTCACTACAAAATGGCTTTGCAATGGAACTATTTTTCTTCGTCCGAAGAAAACGAGTTGTTTATGGAAGTGGGTAGGATAACGATTGACTACCTCATAGCACGGTCTCGAAGACGAAGGACTCCGGTGCTAACCCGACAACCGGCGCTTGACTGTTAGAGAGGGAGCAAAAGATACTTTATACCGACACTACTTCAGCCGGATCACGTGTATACTAAAGATCATTTTAGGCGACGCTTTCGAATGAGTAGACAATTATTCATGCGCCTATCAAATGATTTGTCGGAGCGTTATCATTTTTTTCAACAAAGAGTAGACGCAAGGGGCCGACTCGGGTTCACCTCCGTACAAAAATGTATGGCCGCTATTCGGCAGCTAGCCTACGGGCTTGCATCAGACGCAATGGACGAGTATATTGCGACGTCCGAAAAGTTGCGCGCGACTCTCTTCATTATTTTTGTCAAGGTATGTCTCAATACATAGTTTACTCACATATTTTTTACACTTTTATTATCAAATGTCGTTTTAAAATATGTGTGTATATATATATTTGCGTAGGGATTATCTATTTACTCACGACAGTATTTGCATAAACCAACCATGTATGATATCCAACGCATATACGAGGTTCATGGTGAAAAACATGGGTTTCCCGGCATGCTTGGTAGTCTCGATTGTACGAATGTTGGTTGGGCTATATATCCTACGGCCTGGCGAGGTCAGTTTCATCGGGGTGATCATTCTGGACCGAGTGTCATACTTGAAGCGGTGGCCTCGCAAGATCTTTGGTTTTGGCATGTTTTTTTGGAGTTGCCGGGTCTAATAACGACCTAAATGTTATCGACCAATCACCTATATCCAATAACATTATCGACAGGGTTGAGCCGCCCCAATCGTTTTACGCTAATAATGTAAATTTCAAGTACGGCTACTACTTGGTTGATGGTATTTACAACGAATGGGCAACATTTTTTCAAGCTTTCTCGTCACAACTTGAAGAAAAACGCAAGTACTTTACAAAGAAACAAGAGTCGGCAAGAATAGATATTGAAAGAGCGTTTGGCATTCTTATAAAAAAGATTTGCGTTGATTGCCTACCCAATAAGGTTTTGGACACGAGAGAGGATCCTGGACGCCGTCTATACTTGTATTATTCTACATAATATGATATTGGAGTACGAGGCTTGGCAATATGTCAAAATTACCAAGGTGATATCCAACGTGCCGAATCGACAATCGATAATAACCAAAGATTCGACAACATAAGTAATCTCAAGAACCGTGAGATACACGGAAACCTCCGCCATGAATTAGTCGAGCATTTGTGGGCTAGACGTCCCGATGATCTTGTATTAGATTAGTTTTTAGTTTTTTATAGTTTAGTAAACATTAATTTAATTTTTAGTTAACTTTATTTTTCTTTTAATATAATTTTGACAAATTTAGAAAGTATAAAAAAATTTAAAAAAAAAAAAAAACTGGATAAAGCTGTTGCTCACCTCTAGCCACAACAACATCAGGCGAGTGAGCAGAAGCTTTATCACCGTGCCAACTGGGCGCTGACATGGCGCAATATGACATCGCGCTAATTCAGTGCCAGCCGTTGGTGAACTGGGCGCTGACATGGCGCAATATGAGAGGATAAAGCTTGTGGTCACCTCTAACCACAACAGATAGTCTACGTGACTTGGTGCTGGTGTACGTGCATTATCCCTATTTTACTAATATGCACCAAAGTTTAAAAGAATTTTTTTTTATGTAAGACCCTTTTTTTATTGAGTATTAGGTACTGTTTTTATTTTCTTTGCCTTTTATGTATGAGAACTCTACTCCATAGGATATAACTTTTTTTAACGACAAACAACTTTTATTCATCATCCAAATGATCCTATTGGACTAGCAAGGCGCAAGTCGAATACATTACAACTCCATATGCGGGTCAAATACATTACACTCCACACCTAATACAAAATCAAAAGTGCATTAAAAGTCCTCTTGCCCCAATATAACATCACCCATAGATTACGATAACAATTGAAGCTAACCCACTTACCCTAGTCTAGTAGTCTATATGATGCCATTTCGCCCTGTTTCGATGCAAATTTAGTTTGGAACGAGTCAGTATGCCTCCGTAAGGTGCAGCTGGGTAAAAATACTAGTTTTTCTATATATTAAATAAGAAACAGTTGAACAGTAACCTTATTTGATTGGTTTACACTTTTTTGTTTTTTTCTAGCAGGCTTTGAGTTTTTGTAAGAAACTAAAAAGATGGGATAATTGAAGATTATTATTATTCTTGATTTGACCACAGTAGTTTATTATTCGTTATTATTGGCCCACATAATTAAGATTATTTGCCCACCTATTTGAAGAAAATTGCTAACGTAATTGACGATTATTGGCCCACGTAATTAACGAAAATTGCTAGATAGCGGTACGACACTGTTATTTTTAATGTCCACCAAACTTATAACGACATAAGCGTCCCGTAGCAAAGACATTGACACATTTTTTCTAACTTTGACTTCAAATAAAGCGTCCTACCAAATATGAATGCACACCAGCCGTGCCCGCGACGAAACGCGGGCCAACTAACACCTAGTTATGAAATATGAATAGATTGTATATTAATATTTGTATGAACATAAAATCCATAAATTGTAATGATACACGAATAAAAATACTACTCAAGGGACCAAATTAAACAATGATAAAACTTACGAGGAGTATAGTACCGTTTCTTAACACACAAGATACATAAATCACTATCCACGAATAATGTTACACAATCCAGACCATGTATGCAATAACCACTTGTACATCATGCATAGACTATCATAACTTACTTAAAAAACATACTACTAATTACTAAAACCCCCCAAAAACCACCCAACATTCGCCATTAAAACCTTCCATATTATTTTTCAAAGTCTAATATTATTTTCAACTTCAAATATTATCTTCAAATCCAAGTATTTCTTTCAATTCTGATGGCGGTTTGTGATGTGGTGGTACGGAATTTGATGATGGTGTACGTGGCGGTGATAGGGGTGATTAAGGTGTACGGACAGTTGAGTCGGCGGAGCTACGGCGGAGTAACGGTGGTGGTGTTATCGACTGTGGTGGTCGGAGTTTTGTTGGTGGGGGCGTTGACGTGGGATGTGTGTTGTAAGGTTGCGACGTATGAGGCGGTGACACGTGTCGGTGATGATGTGGATAATGTGGCGTGTCGAGGTGGGATATGTTGGCATGGTGTCGCTGTGAAGACGCCGGCGTCGGAGCTCCGGTTGACACTTCCAAGACGTCAAAACGTCAACGGCTAATGAGAAAATAATGTAATCTAAATATAAAAATATGAAAATAATAAATATCAAAAAATATTTATATGCAGTCAGTAAAGTTTATATCTGTAGAAGTAATAACTTATACATACGTAATATTTTTGTGTTTATTGAAATCTAATCTTCTATTTACTTAGTTTTTTTTAATGACGAATTTCTTACTTAGTTTTTTTTAATGATGAATTTCTTACTTAGTTTTTTTTAATGACAAATTTCTTACTTTTTATGATACTTGAAAAAACACCAATCTCATTTTCTATTTATTTAGTGCTCAATCTGTATTTCATTTTAGCTTATCATATTTTCATTAAATTTAAATTTAAAAATTGACACCAAAACATTACTTATTTTCATATTTTGTTTTGTGTTATATATGTTTGTGTAACTTTAATTCTTCGTATTATTTATAAAATGTTGTCCAGTATAATTTGTGTGAAGCATCTATATTAACATATGACATTACATTATACTAAAAATAATTATGTTCATAATTTCTAAGAAAACATTTCAAATTTACTACAACTGCAGGTTTAAGAGTTTTATAGCACCTTCAAAACATCCTCCATACTCGTTTTTGGTTTTTTTTTTTTCCTAAGCTCATGTAAAGAAGAGAGGGAGGAGATACTGCTAAGGAGGAGAAAGTAGAGGCGCATTCAATTAAAAACACCAACTGACGAATCAAGTGAAAAAGAGAAAGGAAAAGGGTTTGTTTGAAAGGGACAATACGAACAAGGGTTTGTTTGAATTGATATATATCGTCACCAACATGCCTCAGGCTCAAGCCTAGCTGAACTAAAAATATACCCACCAACTGGCCTCCTTAAAAGAGAAGATTATATCCTTAAATTTATTAGTCACTTATTAACAGGTTTAGTCATCAGAAAATTTGAGTGCCAGATAAAGCAAAAACAAACAAAAGAATAAGCGGTGTTGGAACCATAGCACTACATCCACCAGACCACCACTGAACATTTTATATGGCACAATGTGCCTACAGTGGTTCAAACGTACCTTGCTGGCCAAGTATAGGTGATGCGCAAACCGAGGTTTTTTTGGAGATGCCTAGGAGCTCAGGCAAGGTCAGGTGCAGCCTAGACGCCTCAAACACAGCAAGGCAAAAAAAAAAAAAAAAAACATGCTTAAACCAAAATAAACCGACCAAAAATAGTTTAGATCAGTCTAAACCAGCAAAAATCGTCCTAAAGCATCCACAACCAATCTAAATCAGTCAAAAATGGCCAGGACCGAACTAAAGCAGAGTTGGCACAAGCCTGAACAGACAAGTACCTAGCTTGCCTCGGGGCATTAGCCTTTTTTTGCGCCTAGGTGACAGGCGTTCCCTTTTGCAGCTTGAGTGCCCTTTCACTACCTACCTTTTTTGACCTCCTCTCCTATGCACTCTCTATTTCAACCTTACTCATAAACACAAATCTCCATGAAATGAACCTAACACGAGTTATGAATAAAACCAATCTCACATAAAACTACATCAAGAAATAAAAATGCCAAGTTGCCAACACAACTGTTTGGAGTGAATACAAATCTCACCTGAATTGATAGCCCTACCCAAGACTACTTTATTTCTAAGTGTTGAAAATCAATAAAAACACAACTTGTGTAATTTCAATAAGTAATTACTAGTACTTGCACAAGATCCATGAGGAACTTCAAGGTCCTATAATTTAGGTTTTACAGTTGTTTACTTTTCATCCTTTGGCATTAACCCTATAAATAGAGATAAAACTAAAAAGCCATCCTAACCAACTAGAGCCTCAAAAACATGCTATACCAGTATACCCGGTCCTACCTAATTGGTTGTTTCAAGAATCCCGCGAATAAAGAGCATCGCCATTGTGCAACCCATCCCATGCCAAACAAGGTCAACTTAAGATCAATACGTGACAGGGTTCTCATGTATCCATTTCATATGTGATATCATATAGCAAACACACAGAACAAAAGCCATACCGATCTTCAAAATAAGCAAATCTATTATTTACAAATATAAAATCATAACCACCAGTTAATATAAAAAGCAGAGAAAAATGTATCCCAAGTTCAACATACAAATCCATATTTGATATCTTGATACTAGTATACTACCATCGACACATTTCCTAATCTTGATGTTTCTTCAAGGCACCTAGGACCTCAGGCGAGAGGTCTGAGGTGAAATGCAGCCTAGACGCCTCAAACACAGCAAGGCAAAAATACATGCCTAAAGGCCGCTAAACCAAGATAAACCAGCCAAAACTAGTCTAGATCACTTAAACAAGACCAAAACCGCCCTAAACCAGCTAAAACTCATTTAAATCAGACAAGAATGGCCTGAACTGAACTAAATCCGGGTTTCACAAGCCTGAACGGACGGGCGCCTCGGCCTCGCCCCTAACCACGGCACAATACACTCCTTTGTGGCTTGAGTGGCCCTAATGTCGCTTCTGAAGATTCGTCAAAAACCACAACCTGCTTCCCTCACATCCGGTGATCACCCATAGCTAGTGTGGAACTTTCAAAGTTATTCATAAACTCAATCTCCATGAAATGAACCTAACATCAGTTATGCAACATAAACCTGACTTCAAATGAAACTAAATCAAGCCCAAAATATTTCAACACAACTGTTTTGTGTAAATACAAAACCCACCTGAATTGCCAACCCTACAGAAGAATACTTGATTTATAAGTGTTGCGTATCAAACAACTTGTGTTAATCCAACAACTACAAGCAACCACTAATACATGCATACAGCTGTTTACGTTTTCAACCCTATAGATAAGAGATAAAACTAACAAGCCATCCTAACCAATCAGAGCCTCAAACACATCTAATACCATATACCCTATCCTGTTAGCTAATGTGTTGTTTAAAACATCTCATGAACTAAAAGCATCACAAATGTGCAAACCCCATTGCATATACTGAACAAGCGCAACTTCAAATCAATATCAGTGTAAAAAAGCACAGATAACAGGGTTCGCATGTACATATTTCATACGCGATATCCTGTATCAAACACACAGCAACAAAAAACCACACCCAATCATCAAATTAACCAAATGTATTATTTACAAAAATAAAACCACAACCACCAATTCATATCAAAACCAGAGAAAAATGTATTCCAAGTCTTAACATACAAAATACGCATTTTACCGTTTCTCAAACCGCATCATCCAAACTCCCAGACGTCGCACCCACAGCGCCCAACCGCCTCTTCCTCTCCTCCTCATATTCCAAATCATCCGTTTCCAACTCAAACCTACAAACCGGACACGTATTCCTCGCCCCTAACCACGGCACAATACACTCCTCATGATACAAATGTCCACAAGGCAATTCCTTCACAACCTCCTCTTCACTATTAACCAACTTATCCTTACAAACAGCACAATCCTCACCCTCACTTATCATCTCCACCTTAACAATAGGCAGCCCTTCCACCACCGATTTCTTTGCAGGCGGCGCGCCTCTCGTCATGCCGTTATCGCTCTCAGCCAGCGTTTTGCAATAACCTTTCATACCCTGCAGCATCCAAATAATCCCCTGGATTGCCTATGTATCCATCACGTTCTCCTAAACCCTGTAACCTAAACTCAATTGACTGATCTTCCAGTCCTGTTAGTATCTCTGCCCAATCGAGTATCCGGTTACGTCCGCTTAACGCTCGTGCAGCGAAATCACGGAGACGTAAGCGGATGACGTCACGCTGACGTCTCCTTCGTTGATCCTCATCATCTTCTTCTTCCTCTTGTTCATTGTCTTGATTATTATTATTATTGTTATTTTCATCATCTTCTTCCTCTTCGTCTTCTCCTTCTTCATCATCATTGTTGCTGACGTCATCATCATCGTTGTTGAGTTCATCGTTTTCGATATCCCAACCGTCGAGTTCGAAACGGAGATAATCATTGTTATCGTTATTAATATTATTAATATTATTATTATTATTATCAGGGTTAGGAGGTGGCGCGTGGGGGTCACGTGCGGATAAAGCGAGTAAGCGGAGGACTGAGATAAGGTCGTGACCGAAAGCAGGTTGATCATCGTCATCGATAGGTTGGTGAACTGAAATAAGCTCAACGAAACCGTTCTTGCATTCGAAGCAGATGACGTCAGCTTGGCCGGGTAGGGTTTCGATCGGGACGCGTTTGTCGCATTGGTAGCACCAGTATTGGGTTGGATCGACAGCTGACGGAGGCGTTGGTGGTGGTGGTGGTGGTGGCGGTGGTGTTGCGGTGGATGACGGTGGTTGTTCAGCCATCAACGGCTGAGATTGATTGACTGACTGGTTGGTTGGTTGATTGACTCTTTACGCTTTAGGGGAAACTGTTGAGTTTATATATATGGATTGGAGTTGTTTGGTTAGGATAAATGCAAAGAGTTTGAATTGGTTTATCTTTGGTTTTACCGACATGAAATAGGATAACGATGATTGGGGCGTTTTTTTTTTTTTAACTACAAACAACTTTTATTAACACAAAAGGCCATTAATAAGTTAAATACACTATACACCAAAACTACTTAGAGGTGTTACATTAAAACCAAAAAGAAACTACCACATACCTAAAAACACCAAATAAGCTTATCTCGCAAAGAACACCACTCTCCACCAATAGATGAGTCATAACCACCTGTCATAAGTTGTAAAACTAAAAGGGATACGTTACATCGAATTTTCTTGACTGACGTCGTAGCATAATTCCCAAACAAATCGAAACAACTACTTTCTTTTCTCCTTTTTGGGGTTATCTTTGAGGCAAGAGCAATGATTTTATTATAGATTGAATGGATCCCCCACACCCGTATTTTCCTCCCGAGCATTTGATCTACTTACCAGTTTTTACAACCTCACTACAAGACATTTTCTTGTGCTTACTTCTTGATAAGGGTCAACGTAAAAGCCATTTTGGATAATCAACAAAATTAGAGATGCAGAAAATGTTTTAAAAACTGGTTTTTATATTGTATTGGCTTAGGCTCATGAACGGCTTAAATGGTTGTATTGGGTTATACTGAACGTTTTAATCAGGTGACTAGTCAATCCTTCAACTTCAGAAAAATACAACTTCAACTGAAACAATAATTCAAATCTACATTAGTTTTTTTCTTTTAAAATAAAAGTCTACAATTGGTTTACGACATTGGAGTGTTAAATGACCAGGTTTATGATCCCTTATATGACGAAATTCACTATTATCAACATCCTTATCAGAAGAACATAATTATTTTTGTTTCATACAGTATAAATAAGAAGTTTTAGGTATGAATAATCATAATATACTAAATTACGTAAGATAAGTAATGTATATAACAAGTAAATTTGTGTTGGATAAGTCGCTTCATCGGTGTGAATCGGTATTATTGGATTTTCTAGCGGTTCGAAAAAAAAACCGCTACCCTATTTAGACGGGCTCTATCGTACTGATGATGTCTCCGCTAGCTTGTTCAACCGGTAATACAAGCTGGTTTGAACCTGTATTTGTGATACCCCATATTTTTGGGTTAACATTTTTACTGAACCCTAGTAAACTTACATGTTCATACGTGGTTAAATACTTAACTAGGGTTAGTTAAGGAGGATATGTTGGATGATAGTAACGTATGTTATAATTAGGAAGAATCCTTGTTTGACAGAAGAATCCTTGTTTGACACACACACGAGTCTTGTATCCCGAACGTTGGTGATTGGTCTGACATACAAAATAATGTGTACAATTGAATTATGAAGGATGTGAAGTTACATGCTTATGTGGATTACATGTTTACGTGAATTACCGCTTGAGTGATAGTTAATATGTAAATCATGCAAAAAAACGTGCACATTATGAGTAATATGTTATGGAATGATAAAAACAATGGTTTTTATGCAAGATAGGGTGGTTAATATTATTGGGTCCGGTATTGGGCTAAAACATGGTTAACGGGTCCGATTAGTGGACTAAAAGGGCCCTAAAACCTAATTGCTTGGGCAACAAGCCAAGCTATCTTATAATTAGGAAACAAAAAAAAACCCTAACCCCAAACCCTTTATGCACCGTGAACTACCCCATCCCCCTCACTCTCAATTTTCAATAAACATCAATATTAATCATCTTTTTAAGCTAGTTGTGGGGTAATCTCTAGGCTTTGAGGACTCTTGCTTTGAAAGGTATAAACTTTACATGTTTTATGATGATTAATAATGCTTGAAAAGTTTAAAAATCATAGAGCATGCATATATATATATATAATCGCATAACATGTGCTAATATACGTTCTTGAATGTTCATTGTGATTGGATGATGATGATTGTTGTTAGTAATCATAATTAGGGTTTTTGTATGATAATATATGTGTTTAATCAGAATAGTATGAGTTATGCATGTATTAGAGATTTTTATACATGATTAGGGTTTGTGAATAACTTGGGATGCAAGTTTCAGTTTTTGGCAGATTCGTTATGACGTTTTGTAGGGTCTGTATTATGTTTTAAATTGATTGTTTTGATGATTTCTTTGCATGATTGTAATTTACTTGATCTTAGATTTTCATAATGGGCAAAACCATCAGATTTGGACTTCGTTTGAGTGGTTTTTGGAATTTTATTTGATTAGAGGTCATATCAGATTTTCGGAGTTGTAAATTGGGTCAACTTTAAATGGTCATAACTTGAGTTTTACAAAGAGTTAAGCTTTGAAATTTGGACAGTAGGTCGATATTTGAAAAACTCGGCTTTTCCAAGTGGATTCACCCCATTTTGGTGAATACAAAATTTTTGGGAATTTTTCTACTAAACTGACCTGTTGTGGAAATTTTCTGGACATAGCTGTGTTGTTCGAATTTTAATAATTTTTGTGTTTGGTTTTAAGACAAAACAAAAATATGGGTTAGCAACTGAATCCAATGAATACTTAGTAAAAATTTGGGACTTTAATTCATTCGTTACTTAGTGAACTCACCAACATTGTTTGTTGACCCACGATATACATGCTTTTGCAGGTAGTTAGCTTCTGGTGTCACGATTAGGAAGCACCGCACATTTCACTGCATTTGGGGTCTTGGGCATACACCTAAATTACATATCATGCTTTTACGTTTTCTTTCATATGGTTTTAATTTGGGCGCGTTGTTTTGCGCATGGTTTTAAAATGTTTAAATTTGGTTTACGCTTCCGCAGCTTAACTAAACATGATTTTTGAAAACGAACTAAATGGTTTGGGCATTTAGAGTTCGTTCATATGACTTATGCTATGGGATCCTAGTATGTCATGCGCCTCGCGGTATAAACCCTGCAGTGAAAATTTGAGGGTGTGACAGATTGGTATCAGAGCCATTGGTTATAGTGAACTAGGATTGCATTCTAGTCTATAATCATCATAGCATAAGTACTACATTAGTTACACTCACAGCTTAAGTGCACAGTTAGCTTTTGGCTACATATAACACATGATTTCAGGAGATATGTTATCTTCTAGTACTAAACCTGATTCTGAGCACGTCACTGGTGGGGACCCAGGGTTACACCAGGTGGCGCATTATTGGGGATTAGTATCCTATCAAACCTCATGGATGAGGAGACGACAATAGTACAGGGGAGAGAACCCTTGCGAGCGTTGTGGCGCACCGTACATGGAGAGCTGCACGATGCCTATGACGCGGTAGTACTAAACCGAATCAAACTCGAAGAAGTCAAATGCTGAGACTTATCCTTTTTCACTGAGCAAGGAGACAATTAGTTCATGTTCCTTGTTGCTTGATCTTTCTTACTCTCGTTTGAAACTCAGACGAGACTGGGTTACTCATATAGAATTTTATTCTTACTCTAGTACCTTTACGCCCAGTACGAGCGAGCGATTGTATGACATGCATATCCCTGTTCCGCGTGAGTATATAGTAGATTCATGGGAACACATCAGATCGGGGCTTGTTACACACACTTCTGGGGAGTTATGTAAAACCTACGACGCATTGCAACATCTCAAGGGAAGACGAAACCTACTAATGACTAACAACTACGATTGGAGGAACGAGTGGTGCAGCTGACCACTGAACTAACGTGCACAGGACCGGAGTTGGAGACTATACGCGACGAGATCCATATAACACTGATACCCGAGAAAAAGGAAGAAGAAGGATGGAAGGAAAACCTGAGCAGGACGAATACATGGAAAGTGAGGATGAAGGCTCTACTATCTTGACAGAGCGTGGCGACGATTTGCTCCTACTTTTTCTTGCTAGTATTTTCTGTTCTTTTCTTTTGTGAACTTAGATAAGAGTGAATTCTTATGATCAACAATAGGGTGGTTGAGACCCTCGCATCTTTCCAAGCTAGTAAAGATTTATTTTGCTAAACCATTCATTTCCCCTGACTCCCACATTTGAACTTTCTTATACCTTGAACGCACATGCCACAACAACAACAACCTACCATTGTATTTTCAAGGCTTTTATTGGTTGTAAACCTCGACAACTCCAATAGAACTGAAGGAGACCGTCTGATTGCTTCGATAGTATAAAGTCTTTGCCATGTGCATTTGCCCCAGACAGGATGGGGTAATGTATGCTACATGCACACTCGATGAGTTACAGATACTTGGGGTGGAGAATGTTACACCCTGTGATGAAATTTAGAAATTTGTTATCTAAAGACGGTTGGGTCTGAGATCGACGCCTACACTACCAAGCTACAGGAGTTAGCCACTATATGCTCAAATCTATTTAACCTACCTTACGAGTGGATCGAGCTTCATACAAAAAGGATTGGTTCCATAGATTCGTGGCTGGGCTGCTACAGCTCACCTATTCGGAATCTAACTAATCATTCGCCTGGCTCGTAACCTCATGATGAGGTTGTTGAGCATGGTAATTTTTTGAATCATGGTGCTTCATCTTCTGTCGTTGATGATGGCAAGAGAACGTTGGATGGCGTGAAATATAAGTTGTTCAACAGCAACAGCAACGAATTGCGGGGAAGGGCGATTCCTAGTGTGGGAGTGAAACCCGCTTCAAGAGGAACTGTCCCTAGCTCAACAAAAATAGCAGCAATGGCAACAACAACCTCAGAGGTGCTCGGGAATAGCATGCGTAATTGGCTCGGGAGAAGCCAAGGGCGACGTCAATATGCTGACATGTATGTTTCCTGCGAAAAACAATACTACTGCTGTTCCTTTCGACTCTGGTGCGAATATCAACTTTGTGTTTTCTTTTAAAACTTAGCAAACTCATAGGCTTAGCCCCTACTCTTCTCGAAACCCCACACTCGGTAGAATTAGCTGATGGCAAGCCTGTTGAGGCGACCATGTTCAACACGATTCTTTGTCTTGAGAAGATCGTTCGCATACCTCTCCCTAGTGGAGAACTGTTATCTATCCAGGGTGATCGTGGTGGTGCCATGGTGGGTATCATCTCCTTCTTGAAAGCCCAGAAGTGCATTCAAAAGGGCTATCCAGCCATACTGGCTAACATTTCCGACACTCGAGCTGAAGTTGAAACGAAGGTTGAGGACATCCCTGTAGTTTGTGACTTCCCAGATGTATCCCCAGGGGAACTACCTGAACTTCCACCTGTTCGGCAAGTGGAGTTCCAAATTGATCTTGCACCTGGAGCGACCCCAGTTGCACGCGCAACATATCGCTTAGCACCAGACGAACTTCAAGAATTGTCTACCCAATTCCAAGAGCTATTGGATAGGGGTTTCATTAGGCCTAGCTCTTCACCTTGGGGAGCCCCAGTCTTGTTTGTTAAGAAGAAGGATGGGAGTTTCCGCATGTGTATTGATTACCGAGAGTTAAATAAGGTGACAGTTAAGAACCGCTACCCTTTGCCTCGTATTGACGACCTATTCGACCAACTTCAAGGGTCAGGTTTCTATTCCAAGATTGACTTAAGGTCAGGGTATCACCAGCTGAGAGTCCGAGAGGAGGGATGTGGCGAAGACAGCCTTTCGAACTCGTATGGGTACTATGAATTTTTGGTAATGCCATTTGGGCTAACCAAGGCACGAGCTGTGTTCATGGACCTTATGAACCGTCTGTGTGCAGCCTTATTTGGACAAATTTGTCATAGTGTTCATAGATGACATCTTGATCTATTCCAAGAGCAGGGGAGAGCATGAGCAACACTTGCGGCTGATTTTGGAACTCCTGAGGATATGAGCAGTTATATGCAAAATTCTCTAAGTGTGACTTCTGGATTCGTGAGGTCCAATTCTTGGGTCATGTGGTGAACGAGGCAGGAATACATGTCGATCCCGCAAATATTGATGCGATTAGAAAGTGGGAGGCTCCTAAGACTCCTACAGAGGTGCGATAGTTCCTTGTCTTGCAGGATATTATCGCAGATTCATTGAGGGATTCTCAAAGATCGCTCAAGCCCTCACTGCTTTGACACAGAAGAGGATTACTTACAAGTGGGGAAATGCCCAAGAATCTGCTTTTCAATTATTGAACGAAAAAACTTTGAAGTGCACCTATACTATCACTACCTGAGGGTATAGAGGACTTTGTGCTGTACTGTGATGCGTTTATCCAAGGGTTAGGGGTGTGTACTGATGCAACGCAAGAAGGTGATCGCGTATGCTTCACGACAACTGAAGGTTCCTGAGAAGAATTACACCACCCATGATTTGGAACTAGGAGCGGTGGTTTTCGCTCTCAAGATTTGGAGGCACTGTCTCTATGGGACAAAGTGTACGATCTTCACTGATCACAGAGCCTCCAGCACATATTTGATCAGAAGGAGGTGAACACGCGGACAACGTCGATGGGTCGAACTCCTGAGTGATTATGACTGTGCCATCAAGTACCATCCAGGGAAGGCTAATGTAGTAGCAGATGCCTTGAGCCGTAAGGAAACAAAACCTAAACGAGTGCGAGCCTTACAACTTACCATACATTCTAATCTTCCTGATAAAATACTGAAGCCCAGGGCCAGGCTTTGAAAAAGGAAAACATCGGGCTAGATACTTTGCATGGTGCTGATAAACACCTGGAACTGAAGACAGATGGCCTTCAGTACTTCATGAATCGGGTCTGGATTCCACGTTTTGGGGATCTCAGACAACTAGTGCTCGATGAGGCTCATACATCTCGTTATTCGGTACATCTTGGTTTGGATAAAATGTACCAAGACCTCAAAACTCTCTTTACTAGTGGCCAAACATGAAAGCTGAGATAGCTACTTATGTCAGTAAGTGCTTAACGTGTGCCAAGGTTAAGATTGAGTATCAAAACCCTTCGGGCCTACTTCAGCAAACGGAAATTCCCACGTGGAAATGGGATGGGATTTCCATTGACTTTATCACCAAACTTCTTAAGACACCCAACGGGCACGATATGATTTTGGGTCATCGTTGACCGTTTGACCAAATCAGCACATTTGTTGGCGATCAAGGATACAGACAAGTTGGAATCGTCTGGCTGCCCTATATATTAAGGAAGTTGTCCCTAGGCACGGGGTGCCTACTTCTATCATATCTGATCGCGATTTACTTCTCGTTTTTGGACTGCTCTTCATGAGGCATTGGGGACTCGGCTTAG
Organism: Ambrosia x helenae; assembly: GCA_030844895.1. Taxonomy (NCBI): domain Eukaryota; kingdom Viridiplantae; phylum Streptophyta; class Magnoliopsida; order Asterales; family Asteraceae; genus Ambrosia; species Ambrosia x helenae. The sequence goes on along the minus strand of JAUTDX010002845.1, from coordinate 30,485 downwards.
ATATGAACATGGCCTATCATCCTCAGACGGATGGACAAAGTGAACGTACCACCCAGACATTTGAAGATCTGCTACGGGTGTGCGTGGTGGACTTTGGCAACAATTGGGATAAGCCACTTGCCTTTAATCGAATTCTCGTATAACAACATTTACCACACTTCTATTCAGTGTGTGCCTTTTGAGGCACTGTATGGACGCTAGTGTAGGTCTCCCATCTGCTGGACTGAAGTTGGGGATAACTAGCTGACAGGTCCCAAACTCATGCACAAACTTCTGAGAAGATAGTGCAAATCAGAAACCGGATGGTTGCTACTCGTGATCGACAGAAAAGCTACGCTGATAAGCGTAGGAACCTTTGGAGCTCCAGATTGGGGACAAAGTATTATTAAAAGTATCACCTTGGGAAGGTGTCATACGCTTTGGGAAACGGGGAAAGTTGAACCCGCGATATGTCAGACCATTCGAGATTGTCGAAAAGATTGGTCCAGTAACTTACAGGTTAAACCTGCCTGACAAACTTAGTGGAGTACACACTATATTGCACGCATCGAATCTAATGAAGTGCCTATCGGATACAACACTGGTGGTGCCACTGGAGAAGATCCAGGTGGACGATCAGTTACGGTTAATGGAAGAACCAGTGGAGATTCTTGAGCAAGGCGTTAAGAAACTCAGGAAAAAGCACCAAACCTATTGTTAAGGTGCGATGGAATTCCCGTCTAGGACTGGAATACACGTGGGAGCGCAGAGATCAGATGCGACTCAAATACCCACATCTCTTTAATGAAACTGAAATTATACATAGATCAAACGCAGAACATAAAGCAGCTCTTTCAAAGTGAATTACGAGGCGAAATTCCTTTCAACTTGGGATGATGTGACATCCGGGAACCAAGCACACATTTTTAAGCTGGCTTTATTGTTTACTTGCTAAATTTCGGGACGAAATTCTTTTCAACTTGGGGAGGATGTGATACCCGCATTTTCGGGTTAACACTTTTCAACTTGGGGAGGATGTTTACACTTTTATGCATGTATTAGAGATTTTATACATGATTAGGGTTTGTGAATAACTTGGGATGCAAGTTTCAGTTTTTGGCAGATTCGTTATGACGTTTTGTAGGGTCTGTATTGTTGTGTTAAATTGATTGTTTTGATGATTTCTTTGCATGATTGTAATTTACTTGATCTTAGATTTTCATAATGGGCAAAACCATCAGATTTGGACTTCGTTTGAGTGGTTTTTGGAATTTTATTTGATTAGAGGTCATATCAGATTTTCAGAGTTGTAAATTGGGTCAACTTTAAATGGTCATAACTTGAGTTTTACAAAGAGTTAAGCTTTGAAATTTGGACAGTAGGTCGATATTTGAAAAACTCGGCTTTTCCAAGTGGATTCACCCCGTTTTGGTGAATACAAAATTTTTGGGATTTTTCTACTAAACTGACCTGTTGTGGAAATTTTCTGGACATAGCTGTGTTGTACGAATTTTAATAATTTTTGTGTTTGGTTTTAAGACAAAACAAAAATATGGGTTAGCAACTGAATCCCAATGAATATTAGTAAAAATTTGGGACTTTAATTCATTCGTTACTTAGTGAACTCACCAACATTGTTTGTTGACCCACGATATACATGCTTTTGCAGGTAGTTAGCTTCCGGTGTCACGATTAGGAGCACCGCACGTTTCACTGCATTTGGGGTCTTGGGCATACACCTAAATTACATATCATGCTTTTACGTTTTCTTTCACATGGTTTTAATTTGGGCGCGTTGTTTTGCGCATGGTTTTAAAATTTTTAATTTGGTTTGCGCTTCCGCATCTTAACTAAACATGATTTTTGAAAACGAACTAAATGGTTTTGGGCATTTAGAGTTCGTGCATATGACTTTATGGCTATGGGATCCTGGTATGTCATTCGTCTCGCGGTATAAACCCTGCAGTGAAAATTTTAGGGCGTGACAGTATTTCAATACGCTGGGCGCATATATTATTGTCATCATCCTCCCTGTCGTCCTTATCATCATCCTAGTCGTCGTCGTCATCATCATTATCCTCATCAATGTAATTATCCTCATCCTCGTCATCGATGTCATCATCATCATCTTGAGGAGGAGAAAAAGGGGTGTTTGGTGGTCATTTGCGGACAAAGAAAGTAAGCAATGGATGATACCTCTGCTAACTTGTTCAACCAGTAATACAAGCTAGTTTGAATCGACATTTCAATACACTGGGCGTATATATCATTGTCATCATCACCATCCTCGTCATCGTCGTCGTCATCATCACCATCACCATCCTCATCATCGTCGTCATCCTCATCATCATCATCATCATCCTTGTCGTCGCCATCATCATCATCCCCTCCTCGTCATCGACGCCATCATCATCATCTTGAGGAGGAAGGAGAGGGGATGCGTGGTGGTCATTTGCGGACAAAGCGAGTAAGCAAAGGATGGGAAGGAACTCGTGACCAAAAGCGGTCTAGTTGTCATTGGTGACTTCAAGTGAAATAAGCCCAACAAAACGTTTTTGCATTCAAAGCAAATGACATCAGTGTGACCGGCGAGGGTTTTAACCGGAACGCATTTGTCGTACTTGTAGCACTAGTATTGGGTTTGATCGGATTTTTTCGGGAGCTGATGGAGGTATCGATGGTGGTGGTTCAACCATGAGGTTGGTTGGTTGATTAACTCTACACGGAGAGTGGTGGAGTTTAAGGATTAGCAATTTCGATAGAAAATACCGGTACCAATCCATTTATGGTATCAATTCGGTACCAAGTTTTGAGATTTCAGTAGCGGTATATTTGGTATTGGTTCGAGCTGGTATTTTACCCTAAATTACCGGCACCACATTTGTTCGGTATCGGTACTAAGTTTTGGTGAAAATCCGTATCGGTAAATTCGATATTAGGATCGGTTCGGTATGTATAACAACGACCTCGTCACTTGCAGATGAGGGAGGGTTTGGGGATACTTATTTTATTGTGGGAGATTATATCTGGTTAAGGTTTGGGCCGATTGGGCCGGGTTCGAATGTTTGGTTAGAATAATCTATACTTACTATCTATATATATATATAAAAGAAAAGAGTTTGCTTACGTGGCGTGCAATGGAGGCTTCAACCTTGTGTCACGTGGCATCATAATGGAGAGTTTTTGGTGTTTTTAAATTGTTTCCTTTTTTAATTAAATTGAGTTATTTTAGGAAAAAAGAATTTAAAAATAAATTTAAAATTTTATCTCTCATATTTCCTCCTATAACTTTTAAAACGTTTATATCTTTTATATACGGGATTTTTTAAAGAAAAAAATTACACCAAATTAACGAGCGTTTTATTATTTTTCCAACGAGTATCATAGTGCTATATAAAAAACGGAGAAAAAATTGACTATTTTTTGTGGGGTTTCGTTCATACAAGAAAAAAACACACAAAGTGTTCATGTTATCACGTAAAATTAGATTTTGTGGGGAATATGAGTTATTACTTATTAGAATACTGTGAACATACAATGATTGGAAGATTTTGTGGTTAGTTAACTTGTGCCGTTTGCAATAGGTTATCACATAAAATTAGATTTATCAACCCCGGGACCCTCCCGGGGTAATCAGCTAGTATATTATAAAATAAAATAAATGGGGGACACATGTCATTCATTTGAGCTATAGTTTTAGGTTTTCTCGCCTATGTATCCTATTTAATCATGAATAACTGCCATACCCATTGTGGTGTGGTGGTAAATGTGTTGGTGTTTCAAATGAGAGATTGGAAGTTCAAGCCTCATAAGAGGCAATAATAAGTGTATTTAAAGGGGAGAAAGATTTAGCTGTTAAAAAAAAATCATGAGTAATTATTTTTTAAATAAAGATAATTGTTAAATAATCAACTATTATTTTAAAATTTTAAATATGTTAATTAATTTTTCTAACATTATCTTCTCTCCTTAATAATAATAGTTAAATCATATTTTTCATGTTTTTTCTGCTAATTAATAATAATCATAACTTTTTATTCCATCTCCTACTGAATAAAAATATCAAATCGTAATTTTCCTTTTCTCTGTTATTTATTTAAATTTTCTTTCTCAAACTATTTATTCTATTTTTTCGTTTATTAGTAACAATTTAATTTTATTAATTCAACTCCGTATATTACACACGTTTCTAACCTACAATAAAAAATCGAAAGTAAAACGTCATAATTAGTAAACAATACATCAAAGTTTTTTTTTTTTTTTTTTGTAAATATAAGTTTATTCAGTCATACAATGACACGACATATAAAATTACATTATTCATCCCCTATTATACACGAGATTCTAACCTTAATAAAATAAAGTGATAAACAAAACACTTTGAATTTATTAATACTATTATTTTTTATTTTACCTGCATGATATAGGATAGTGATTGGACATATTGTTTGGTTAACTGGCTAACGTTAAGCGCTTGGAGAGAATCGTGAAAAGAATAGACAATTTGAATTTTGAACCAAGTTTTATTAAAACAGACGTTCATATGTCCAAACTGAGTTAACTCCCTAGAATTAAACTAAAATAGCATCTCAACAATCAATACATCTATTGATCTTTTTTTTAAGGGCAAATTTCATTAACTATATAAACAACGGACTATCTCCATCGCAAAACTACAAATTACATTACATCAAAATTAAACAATTGTCAACCCTTCCAATCCACTCTTTCGGATTTGCCCCTACTATTAAACCAAAGGAAACTCAAAAACTTAATGTCCAAAACAAGTTGCACAATACTCACGTTTATCGCCTTGAAAACCTTGTCGTTTCTCGCCTTCCAAATGCGCCAACATGTAAGGATCAAGATGCCGAATATTATCTCTTTCTTGGCTGTCCCACACCCCAACTGATCAACTAAAGCTTGCACATCTTGAACCAAAAACAGAAAGATTGGAGGGAGGTGACACCATCGAGCTATCCCACTCCAAATCCCATCCGCGAAACGACACTCGGTAAACAAGTGATCGACCGATTCCTTGGCGTCTTCACAAATTCCACATTTGTAATCTCCAACACCTATATTCTTTTCTAAGAGCCGTCTTCGTAGGAATCCGATCTAAACAAGTTCTCCACATAAGATATTACACTTCGCCGGCAACCACCTGAACCATCGAAAATTATTTGTTATTTCTTCCTGATCTCCACTGTTGACCCATCCTTTTGTATCATGCACTGAAAGATTCTGAAGCCATGTATTATTCAAGCTCCACGAGTCAACAGACGAATTGAGAATGGTCCCAGAAACCAATCGAAAACACTCAATCAACTCCTCCATTTCCTGAGCAGAGGGCCGGATACGTCTTCCATTCCCACGACATTACACCCACTAATACATCTATTGATCTAATCATTTAACTTAACCCCAAATCAAATTCGTATAATATTATTCAACTATTAGTATCCCTTAAATCACAACTTAGCATCAAGAATTAATTGTAGTTTTCACTAAATATTTATGTATATATACATAGGGAAAAGTTCAATTGAGAACTCATAATTAGGGAGAGAACTCGAGAACTCCTACTTAAATTAAGAAAAAAATAAAAAAAAATCATAACTCAAAATTTAAGTCAAAAACCAAAAATCTGGTTCGGAGCTTCTCTTTCCCACGTCATCCCGGTTCAGAAAAAAATAAAAATAAATAAAAAAAATAAAAAATAGGCGACTTCTAATGCACCTGTGTAGTAAATGTCGGTTAGCTTTAGGGTTTAGTTTAGCTTTTAGGGTTAGTTTTTTTTTGTTTAGTTTGTAAGGTTTAGGTTTTTGGGGGTGGGGTGGGGTGGGGGTGGGTAGGGTGGGTTTAGGTTTTTGGGTAGGGGGTTAGGTTTTTTGGTGGGGGTTAGGTTTTTGGTTGTGACGGATGGGGCTTTAGTTTTTGGTAAGCGGTGGGTGGGGTGGGTTTAGGTTTTTGGGTGGGGGGTGGATGGGTGGTTTAGGTTTTTTGGTAAGTGATTTAGGTTTTTTAGCGAGGGTGGGGGTGGGTGGGGTGGAATTAGGTTTTTGGGTGGGGGTAAGTTGGGGGTAGGTGGTTTAGGCTTTTGGGTTATATTACACATGTGCAGTAATGTTTTTTAGGTGTGTTTTTTTTACTTATTTTTTTTTTCGAACGGGTATGATGTGGGAAAGAGAAACTCTGAACTAGTTTTCTATTTTTTTTACTTAAATTTTAAGTTATGATTTTTTTATATATTTTTTTGTATTTAATTAGGAGTTCTCGAGTTCTCTCAATAAAATGAGTTCTCTATTGAACCATCCCCTATATACATATTATATAAGTAATTATTTCTGAGTTTATATTCTGCAATGAGAGAGTACCATAATGAACCAAACAAAGTTTAACTAGAGCTAAGATGAATGAGATATTGATGATTTGATGTTCAAAGTTAAGTGGTTAGAAAAACCAAAGATGAGAAAATGGATTGAGCTTTGTCACCTTGTCCGACATAGGTGAGAGGACAAAACTCGAAGTGATATATAAGGAGAAGGACTCCTTGTAAATTGTTTAACTTGAGCCAACCACTAGTGGGCGATTGATGTAATGTGGCGTATGGGCGATTGATGTAATGTGGCGCTTTGATAACTTCGCATTGTATTTTTGAAGATAATGACTCATGATTAAATGTGACCAATGGTTCTGGTCAGGTACGTGTGGTGCAGGTCCAGCGAGTCGGGGTCGGAACAACATGTGACATCAGCAGTAACGCTTGTGCCGGTTAGAAACAACAGATAAATGGTAAGGTTCTATCTCAGGCACGATAGCCATCTATGTAGTACACATATTGTTCTGGCTGTTGTAGCATGAGTGATAGACCGTATGAGGTGAGACGTGAAATCTGTTTCAAGTGCCCTGTGTTTAACACGATCATCAACGAAAAAATATCATCTGTTTCCGTTTGTTGATTACAACAGTCATGGCGTACGGTTGAAGACTTGAATTATGGATGCTCCGAGTACGCTTCTTGAAGTACCCATAAAAGATGACATTTAAATAACTTTGGTAAATTTGTCTATATTCAGTTTTATGTAGTTTCGTAACATGTATAGTACTATAATATTTCCTATCAATAACAAGAGCAACAATATTTATTTTTATTATATATTTTAATAAAAAGTGAATCACATTCTTTTACGCCTAACTCTCAATTTCTAGAAATTAACAAAAATGGGTCAAAACTCAACAAGAAAACGATTTGTCAAATTTTGATTTCATCATATAATTTAAATCTCTCTAAATACTTTTAAAGCATTCACATCTCATTCCTTCACCTTGTCCATATAATCTAACTAAAATCACCATTTCATAAAGGGTGGTTATAACAAAACCCCCTAATTCTATTTTCACCCCGCCTAAAGCGCCTCGCTGTGGCTATAGCGAGACGCTTGGCTTCCTTTTTAATGAAATCAGTACAAAGTGGACAAAGTGCAGGAAAAGCTGAAACAGTAAGACCCAAAGCGTCCCGCTGTGGCCAAAGCGAGGCGCTTTGGACTACGGTGATTTTGGTTTTTTTTGGTGCTTTGAAGTTTTTTTTAATTTTTGTTAATATAGTTATTGTAAAAAAATTTAAAAATTTAAAAAACAAAGTAATAATCACCAACTTGCATCTTCGTTATCCTTTGATCGGATGTGTCTTATGAAAACCACCGACTTGCATCGGCTTGAGATATGAGTTTTATTAGCTTAAATCTCTCTGATCCATGGTATCCACTAACCGTAGCGACAACGAGATCCATAATTCGAACAAGGAGGAAAACCTTCTTCCATTACTGTTTTCATAAAGATGGAACAAGCAACCCATACAAAGTTTGTTGTACTGTTGCGGAAAGAAATCAACAGTCATATCGGCGCTAACAAATAGATGAAAATTAGACGATTTTGTTTACCTTCCCATTGATTTCAAGTATGTTCTTTTGACAAAACGTCTGGCTGACCTGAAATTCCTTTGAAACCTAGTTCCTTTGAATTATAAAGAACATTAAAGAAGGACTTGTGCTATTTCTTTAATGAAATTTGTTCCTTTTTCACTTATTTAATGAAATTTAAACACCCAAAACAATGCAGACGTTTGGTGATGTAAAACCATGTCACACCTGTACTAAGTTTAATGTCAGAGAAGAAAAAAGAATATACTTGAAATCAATGGGTAGGTAAACAAATCGTCTAATTTTCATCCGTTTGTTAGCGCCGATCTGACTGTTGATTTCTTTCTGCAACCAGTACAACGAACTCTGTATGGACGATACTGTTGTTGTTTTTTATGCCGAACACGACTATCATCAATCTGTACAAACCATTTATGATGTTAGAGCTGCAGAAGCAGCCTTGCGGTCTCTCAACAGGAGTGATATAGCCGGGAGATGAATGTTGCAACATGAGTTCGACCAAGATGACACGCGAAGCTTTAGACTCCAAGCGATCCCTTGATTGCCAACTCTCCTCCCGTAGAAACATAAGCCTCTACAAAGTTTGACCGGTTCGCCTTTTTCACTTATTTAATGGAATTTAACGCGCATACCACATTCGAATATCAAGGTCTTCACATTTTAGTAACATTTTAGACTAACTAAGATTCGAGAACTACCACATTCTCTCTCAAACCTTTCTAAAAGTAGAAAAAACTAAAACAACGTTAACAACTAACAAAGATTGTAGAACAAAAGAAGAAAGTGTTCCTCTCTGTTACGAAGCATGTCAAGAAATGATAATTTTTACAAAAAATGACAATTACTCATTTACGTATGGTGATGTCACTGTAGTATCTTCCGATTGATTTTTCAATACAAAATGACTTAAGAACTAGAGAAGTGATTCTTAGAGATGATAAAGGCAGATCTTGGTGGTGAACTAAATTTTCATTTAGGGTAGAATCTAGAAAGGTAGAATTTTCATTTTGATTCATGATACTTTGATTAGGATTGTTATTATTTTTTTAAAAAAATAAAACATAAAAAAATAAATGCTTTTAGAGTTATTATTGATAGTTTAATTAGGGTTATTACTTTGTTTTTAAAATTTTTTAATTTTTTTTACAATAATTAAATTAAAAAAAAAACACTTCAAAACACCAAAAAAACCGACCCAAAAAAAACCCCTGATCTGAAGCGCCTCGCTATGGCTTGGATTTAATTTTCCAGCTTTTCCTGCAACCTCGTACTGCCCTCATTCGATTTGACCCGAAGTGCCTCGCTTTGGCCATAGCGAGGCGCTTTAGGGGGGGGGGGGGTGGTGGTTAAAATAGAACCAAGGAGGTGTTAATAACTGGAGCCTTTCATAAATCAATCTCTCATTTTCCAACACCCTCCCACAAAAATATAAAGTTTTGTTTTTTAATGTTTTTAAATATAATAACTCACTTTAGTTTTCTTTAAAAACATATGGGCAAAGTATAAGGATAACGAATGAATTAAAGTGATACTTTTAGGTAGTCTTATTAAATTTACGGTTTGAATGATTATAAATGCTTTATTGGCCATGGTTTAAGCTATTAAACACTTTGAAACCATAAAGTTTCAAAAAATTCAAGTTGTTTTTTTCATTGAAATTGACTTTCATTCAACCACCAAAAAACCAACGACTGCACTTGACGTCTCAAGGTGAGACAACTATACAACAACAAAAAACCTTACATAAAATCAAAAGTACATCATTTCTCCCAATCTATATGATGTGTCGAGGAATTGAAATGTTTTCACTTATGATTATCACCCGTTTTAACTCTAAAATCATGCTTTTATCTCTGTTTTGTCTCGATTTATGTTTCTTTGTTGATTATTGCATTTTCGGAGGTCCGGTGATGAAAAGAAGTGAAAAACCGCACAAAACGGACAAAGATTTGAATACTTCGAAGATCTGCCAGACATGGCACGGCCGTGCCCCAGGACGTGCCACCCTCCCAGGTCAACAAGTTAACATTTCCAAGTTGAACGAGGTCAATTTCAGTGTTTCAGAAGGTGCACAGGGCGTGCTCAGGTGTATGGCATGGCCGTGCTTTACTCCAGCGTGTTCTCCAAGTAAAAAACCGACCAAGACTGACAAGACGGTTGCAATTCTGAAAGTGCACGGGCGTGCCAACTCCCTTAGCATGGGCGTGCTTGCTCCCAGGACAGACAAGACTGCATGCAAGGACTCTGCAAACGTACCTGATGTCTTGCACGGGCGTGCCAGGTTGATGTCGAGGGCGTGCTTGAGCTGAAATGCCTATAAATAGAGGCCTCCACCCCACATTTTGAGGCATCCTTCCCATTTGAAACTGCACACTTCTCCATAGTGTTTCTGCCTTCTTTGAGGATCTTTAGTGTCCTTTGGAGCCTGGGATCACTCCATAAACACCTTGAGAGAGAGGAATCACCAAAACCACCCAATTCCTTTAGAAATCTTCATAACACCTTCATAATGTTTTGTACACAAACCCAACTTTGTAAGCTTGTTGTATATACCATGCTAGGCTAGATTTCTGTTGGTGTTGCTAGGGTGATGATGGAAACTTGGTATGAATCAATATAGTTTATCTTCTTGTTTTCAAGTGGTGTTTTGTGTTCTTAATAATTCTAACTAATTTAAAACTTTGTTTAATGGTCTAATTAATAAATCACCTAGTCTTTGTTCTTGTGGGTGTTTTGATAGGAAGTGGGAGGACTCATGAGTGTACCCATGGTGTGTAACAACCCACGCACTTGTGAGCTAACCTAAATCCCGCAAGTAGTGATTAGCCCATTTGTGGGTAGAAATACACACACTTTGTGGCTTAATCCTCTACTATCAAAATCTCATTTAGGGTTGGTACGGTCTTTATACTTGGTCCTAGTGATAAGTCAAGGTTTATTCTTGTGACTTGGCTTTATTGTCTATGTGATAGCCTTGGCGCAGTTTAAGCTTTAATGAACCCGTGTTGATAGAAAACAGTCTTTATTTTCTGTCATTATTATACTGCCGCACAGTTAATAATAGAACACTCACTTTTTGATAAATTAATTAAACCAAGTAAAAGGTGCACATGTGCCGGTTGGTCACGACCCTTTTATGATATCAAGTGGTAATTTATTCGGTCATGCTCCGGCCACCGTAAATTATTCATAAAAGCTTAAATGGTTAGATGTCTATATCGCAACATTGGGATGCGAGTAATTCGGGGTTGAGTCGACACAGTCTTGTGTCTCTTTATTTTCAGTGTTGAGAGGTGAGCTTACCAGTTCGGGAGACCCTCAAAATAACCTTAAGAACACAGTTGTTTGTACAGCTTTTGCGATAACAGTCACCTCTAGAAAATGATGTTGCAATTCTAAGTTAAGCATAAATGCGCAGCTCGAACACACCACTTAAAATAAAGATAACTATTTTCATACCAGGTCCCATCTGATCCCGAAGCAATACCATTGTTTTGTCATTGATTTTTCTTAAAAGTTTACATCTCTCTTTTTACCTTACTTCTTGTCCACGTTAATTAAATAATCTTTTTAAAGTAATTTTAGGAAGCTGAGTAGGAAAAATCGTGTCCACGGATTCGATACTCGGTACTTGCACATTTCTATACTATACACGATAGGTCCACTTGTCTGTTTTCCCCAACTTACTCACCTTTTCATCATCACTCATAGCATATCGCTCAGGATTTTCTCTTTTTAAAAAGAAGTTAAGTTTTTATTGAAAACCAGCACGCATCACTATACATAACTTCCTATGTCTATTAGAAAACCAGAAGAAACTAATAGACTTTATTTCTGCAAATATCTTCGGCACTTTCCACCTTGTATTCGAAAAGATAACCACGTTCCGCGCTTTCCATAACCTCCAACAAGAAATAATAATTATCATATACATAACTTCTTTCTTGGCTTTTCGAAATCCCACATGATTATGCACATCTAGTAAGTCCTCTAAAAGTAAAAGAAAAATGGGAGCAATACCACACCACCGCGAAACCATCATCCAAACGCCTGCTGCTGTATCGCAACCGCAAAACAAATGATCTACAGCTCTTCTATCTCCTGGCTAAATATACATGCCTGATCCTCAACCCGTATATTCCTTCGAGCTAAAGCAATCTTTGTTGGAGTCTATCCAAATCCGCATGCTAAGCGAAAATATTACACTTTAAGGGACCCACTTGCGCTAACTAAACACATTTTCTTGATGCTCGACTTCTGCTCCTATGATGCACAGCTTCACCGATGAAACCGTGAACCAAACAGTTGAGTCCAACTTCCACTTCCAGCCGTGTTGATTCTGTGACAACACATCCGAGGCCAGTAAGTTTGAGCATTCGTACCACTCATAAATTTCGACTGGCGGACGCTGGAATCCGAGACCAGTCCTACCTCAAAACCCCATTCCCTATGCAACGATCCTTGACCCAACAGCGTTTAGACTTCTCCAATCTGAATATGTTTCCGAAAAGGCACATTTGAAACCTAATAATCTAGCCAGACTCTGATGGAGTCCTCCTTCCCTACCACTCCTTGGGTACAAGAGAAATCCTCCTGCCCTTTAGCATCTAACCTCTCTCCAATCTAGCCAAAGTTTTTCCATGCTCCAAAAATATCTCGAGTTCCGAGGTAAGACTTCCCACTTCTTCCTTTTTGAGTGAATCGCCTCAATAGTTCGTTTCCACAAACTAGATCCCTCTGTACGATACTGCCACACCCACTTAGCCAACAAAGAGAGATTAAACCAAGACAGTCGGTGAAGACCCAAGCCACCTAAGTGTTTCGGACTAGCAACCCGATTTCACCCAACCCAATGCATCTTTTATTCTTCCAGGTTTCCTCCCCATAAAAATCTCTTACTGATCTTCTCTAATTCTCCAATAACTTGTAGCGGGGCTTTATGTAAGGAGAAATAATAGGTCGGAATGCTTTCTAAGACCGCCTTAATCACGATCACCCGACCTCCAATTGATAAAGAAGTGGCCTTCCATTTGGTTAGTCTCTTTCGCACCACCTCAATAACAGGGTCCCAATTTCTAGCCCTGTTCATATTTGCCCCTACCTTGATTCCAAGATAAGAGAAGGGAGCCGAGTCAGACTTACACCCCAACCGAGTTGCCATAGAAACCACCTCATTATCCTCCACACCAATCCCGAAGAGGCTCGACTTGTGCATGATAATTTTTAACCCGGAATCACAAATTGAACACTCTCAACAGATGCACCGACCATTCTCCCAGCACCATCGCATCATCCGTGTACAGAAGATGAGAGATACTTATACCCAAAAGACGCACCATGAAACATACCCAGGTCTACCGCTTTAGAGAACGTGTATGACAATGCCTCCATAACTATAATAAATTAAAAAGGCGAACTGGATCCCCCCATCGAAGTCCTTTTTTACAATCAAACTTGAACGTAGGTGACCCATTTACCAATACAGACGACCTGGCTGACCTCATAATACCTCGAATCCAAGTGCACCACCGCTCGGGAACCCCATTTGACCCATAATATCCAAGAGAAAAGGTAAGTTAACATTGTCGCAAGCTTTCTAAAAGTCTATCTTTAACATAAACCCTTTGCTTCTTATTCTTCTGAGCCCAAGTCATCATTTCATTAATAATCAATGGCCCACCGAGGATGTACCTACCGCTTAGAAATGATGACTGCGTATCCGATGTAACTTCGCCCATAACCTTAGAAATCACCTTGCTACTACCACCAATCAGGTTAACAGGCCTATACTCTCCAAAACCCACCAGGTCTTGACACTTCGAATCAATGTATTAAATGAAGAGCCAACACCTTTGCTAATGACCCCATGTTCAAAACAATGCTGCAATATCTCAACAAAATCATTAGCATAGATCGACCAGAAGTGTGTGATGAACTTGATCTTAAACCCATCCGTCCCAGAGCTTTATCTTCCCCATAACCGAAAACCGTTTCTTTGACCTCTTCTTGTGTAAACGACGCTATTAAAAGCGAAGAAGACGCCTCAGAAAGCTTATGAATGTCCTGACAAAACAGCTTCGGTCTACTATCCAATCCTTCCAAAAACTTGCCGCAGAAAAAATTAAGCACCTCCTTTTTTACTTTTAAGGGTTTTGTGACCCAAACACCATTTATTTGCAGCCCCAGAATAGTATTTATCGCCTTTCGTTTTTTGACCACACTATGAAAATACTTAGAATTTTCATCCCCAAGGCTACCCATTTATTAACGCGCCCTTTGACTCAAAACCAGTACTCCTCTTCTGACAGGTCCCAATCCTCTAAAGTTTTCTCTAGACTCTCTAATTCTGCTTATTTATGCTTTCCTCCTCTCTCTCTCATCTGCCTTTGTAATTTTTTCTTTCCATGCAATGATATCCTGTCTTAATTTCTTGAGTTTGCACAACAATCTGATCGGAGTTCCCCTACCATCAAACCCGGCTGTCGCAATCTGGACTATCTCTGAAAAAGAATCGCGTTCTAGCCATGAATTAAAAACGAAAAGGCTTTGGCCCGAAGTTTCTATGCTAGAACGCAAGAACTAACGCCTGTGGTTATACAACCCCCAGGAGAACTCTATACTCAACAGTAGGCCACTTGTTGAAAGCCTCACCGCACAAAGAACCTATCAATCCGACTAAGTTTGTTACCACCATTAAAAGTAAATTTCCCCCCTTTCAAAGCGTACTCATGTAATCCCAAATCATCAAAAAACTCATTGAAATCCATCGCTACTTGGGCATTAAAAACCGATTTTCGTCTATCACTATCTTGTCTAACCGCATTGAAATCACCAGCAACAATCCACATTCCCTGAAAGGACCGAATCAAAGCCCTAATTTCCCCCCAAAGATTCCTTTTTTCATCAATACTTTGAGGGTGCGTACACATTGAGCAAATTAAACTCTATATCTTCACCTTTCAAAACCCCCCTTGGCAACATAAATATAGTGTCTTTAACCACCTCTATCTTACGAAAACACCTCCTGTCCCATAAGTTCAACAAACCACCCAACTACCTTGAGCCTCGACAAAGTCCACATCAAAATTCAAATCACCCATATATATCTACTAAATTAACCCCTACTAAGTTGACCAACAAAGTCTCTTTCAACATAGTGAAATCAATCTCATTACCATTCTTGCACTCCCTGACCCATTTAGATTTACCACCCAACCTCACCCCTTTAATATTCAAAGACATAACATTCTTACCTTACCAACTTATAATCCTTCTTCATGAATAAATCCCGCACACCTGGTCCTCAAATTTCGCCCATATTTGAAGCTTCAACCGCTACCCCCCCAAACCAATAGTTTTGAGCAACTTCTGCCCTGACCTCGTCAGTACTAATGTCGGAGTTCATTCCTTTCGAATCCAGACACGCATCCGTTCTTTCTTAATTCCAATCCAGTGATACATCGTCTCCCATACTTTTTGATCCCAAACTTTGATTTAAGTCAGGTGTTAGAAAGTGCTCATCCGACCCCACCATCTCATGTTTATTGTTAGACTCCAAATGGGTTGGGTTAAAATACCTATAAACCTATTAACATCAAATGGATCCTCATCATTAGGCCGGGCCCGATTCTTAGGTCTATTAAGGTCCATAGGCAAAATAGAATTATGCTGACTATTACCCCTTGTCTTTTTTTAACCTCTTTTGACTTTTATTATTTCCCACATTAAAATCATTCCCTACTGACGTTTCCTTCCTTCCAAAAACTACCTTGCCAATTTCTATTTGAGTGTGAATTATTATCCGTGAATTTAAAATCTTCATTAATATTAACAGTTTCCAAAATAACGACTTTATCGGACTTGTCCCCGGAAACCTGATCATTGCCCGGAAAATTCTCATCGGAGCCTGCACCATCATCCATATGACCTGTCGAGGAACCCCGTCACCCATATCCTCTTTCTCCGACTCTGACGTATCCTCATTAAGAAATTCTAGGAGCCAGCCTCCCACATCCTCCATAACTGAAATCCCATACTTCTTACCATGCCATTGTAAAGTGACCTCTTCCTCCACTCGATTCCATCCTGGAGCAAATACTAACATACTCGTATGAGAGATCATGATCGAGCTTCGAAGTATTAGCGTTGTACACCACCTTGCCAAACATTCTACCCACCGAAACAATAACCTCATTTGCTAGAATGTGAAGCTGGATACCTTGGATTTTCAACCAGCGAAAATGATCAACAACCATAGACTGTCCCTCCCATAAAAAATACTAGAGAACCTGTTGGTAACCAGAACAAACTAACATAATAAGAAATAAGATATTGAAGGCAAATGATTCACTTTATTTAATTGAAAGGTGCACCGAATGCACAGAGTTACAAGACTTTAAATAGGAAAGGAACATAACAAACAAAGCTAACTACTTAGTTTAAAAACTAGATCTGTAACAACATTATTTGAACTGAAACGTTTGTCATTCATCATTGTAATAAATATATGTTGTGTTCTTTTTGTTGTACTTTGTTCATATTTTGTTAATGTAGGTGTATGCATTCAACATTGTAATAAATTTGATTTTGTGTTCTTTGTATTGTACTTTGTTCTTAGTTGGTTTAATATAGGTGTATATGCATTCAACATTGTAATAAATTTGAATTGGAATGAAATGAAAATGATGTTGTTACTTAAACATTGCATACATTTTATTCATAGCAACTTGTTACATCAGCATCATGTTTGGTTGTTCATCACTTCCATTTGTTACATGTTTTCACTTCAAGTGACGATCATCATCAGAGAATGAATCAGACCGACGCTCATCTTCATACGGATCATGGTACCAGTCATCATCACAGTCTACATAATCCCAGGCTTTTTTCAAACCCCAGGATCATAATCGTCGTATGGATTAGCTTCTTCCTCTTCCTTTTCTGTCTTTCCTTCATGATCATGTTCATCATCAGCCGCATCTTGTTGATTATAAATCAGTGGATCTGCAAACTGATTCAACTGCACATGTTCATCATCAGCAGCATGTTTTGGTTGTTCATCAATTATTTGATCATCTTCATCATCAGGAGCATGTTGTGGTTGTGGATCTTGTGGTTGTTGATCTTGATCATGAACAACATCTTGTTCCTTTGGATCTTGATCATTAGCAGCATGTTCATGTTGACTGTGTTTAGTTTTTAGTCTTTTGTTTTTTGTGTTTTTTTGATCCATCTTACTAATTGGATTGTATGGTCATTTATTGCTTTTTTGTTATCTATTTATAGTGAATATGGCCGTTATACAGGGCAATATGGCCGTTAATGACGTTCAATTCATGATCATACTGACCCATTTGCGTACTTGACCCATTTGACTTAAATAAGTCAAACCATTCATGAAACAAACCTATGATCATACTGACCCAAACTACACAAACCATTAACGTAGGCTGCAAAAAATGGCCAAAACTAAAGTGACCAAAACTGAAGTGACCAAAATGACCAAAACTCAAGTGCCCAAAATTAAGCCATTATACCCTGACCCATTATCAACCAAACTGCATGAACCATTAACATAACCTGCTCAAACCAAAATACCCTGACCCATATCAACCAAAATACCCTGACCAATTCAACCTGCACAAAATGACCACCATACCTTGACCCATTAACAACCTGCACAAACCAACACCATTCAAGCTGCACAAACTGACCCATTAACAGTGACTGATCCAACATCATAACAAACTGACCCATTCAAGCTGCACAAACTGACCCATTTGACAACCATTAACAAACTGTAGTGACTAACAAACTGCATTTGACATGTTCATTAACCTTGACCCATTTGACATGTTCATTAACATTTTGACCCTGCACAACCATTAACATGACTGATTCACTAACCATATGACTCATTCACAATAATATTAACATACATTCATCCACAATAACAATAACATTAACATATGACTCATACACTATAACATTAACATAACATACAATCATTCACAATAACAATAACATTAACATATGACTCATACACAATAACATTCATTCATCCATTATATTCATTTCATTACCAAACATTCATTACATAATATTCATTCTTCATCTTCATCAAAACATGACTTTTATGACTTTGATTACAAAAAACATCAACCAAACCTAGAAACCATGACTGCACAACCACCAAGAAACATCCAAGACCTGCACATCCCCTACACCTGCACATACCCTAGACCTACTTCATAACATAATACATCACAAAAAACATCAAAGCAAACACTAGACCTACTTTCAGCATCTTGTTTTCATTCTCTGTTTTCTGCAACACTTGATCAGCTTCTGATTTCCTGGCACACATTCTTCTGACATTGTCTTCATGGTTTCGTATGGTGGCCAACAGAGCAGGTATCAACACAATAGGGTTTGTACAAGTAGGGGGTCCATCCAGTCAACGAAACCACATCCATTTGTGCAACGATGGTACCTACGTCCTGGATTCTCATTCGTCCCATGAAATTTTGAGGTCTGTTGTTACTCCACACCTGCACATCACCATTGTAGTTTGGTTTTGATGGTTGATTGAGATTATTGATGAAGAAAGATTGAAGGTGAAGCTTAGGGTTGAATATTAGGGGTTTAAATATGGAGGGAAAGTTAATTGATCAGATATTTTCGTTAAGATATATATATATATATTATTATATTTTCTTTAATCAAGGGATTGAAATGACCAAAATACCCTTTGTTTATGAGTTGAAATGACCCAAATACCCCTCAAGGGATGGAAATGACCAAACTGCCCTTCATTTATGAGTTGAAAATGACCATAGTACCCCTCATGTGAGTTTGCATGTGAGGGTGATGTAACGGCAGATAGACGGACGTTAGCTAGAGGACGTAAAGTGTTAGAAAACCAAACCACAGGTACTCAGGGTGTTAAGCCTGGGTTGAACCTGTTAGTTTAGGCAAACCACAGGGACGAAAACTGCAATTTTATCTTATTTAAACTTTGAAAACTAAACGGTAACAATTTGGATTACCTTCAAAATACTCCACATGCTTGAAAGAAGAAGAAACTTGCCACCCAAAAGATTTGCACGTGCATGTGATCAACTTAGTTTGAGTTATATCCAATACCCTCCCATAACTCAAACTCTTGCACTCCCAATCTCCACCAGAACATCTTAAACTTATCTTCTGGAAGTGATTTGGTTAACACATCAATTGCTTAATCATGAGTTGCTACAAAACATCATTCTTACTTCTTCCGTATTCACCAAATCTTGAATAAAATGAAAACTTAACTCAATGTGCTTAGACTGGCTATGCAAAATGGGATTCTTTGTGAGACATATTGCTGACTGATTATCACAATGGATAACAGTGGCCTCAGTTGATTCAACTCCAAATAAGCAAGCATCCTCCTCAACCAGACGGCTTGGCAAGCAGCATCAGTGGCGGCTACATATTAAACTTCAGTACTAGATAGAGCCACTACATGTTGTTTCTTACAGCTCTACTTCCAATATTTAAAGTGTGAGCTGAAACACTCTTTCTATCATCAATTGAACTTGCCGAGTCATTATCAGAATAAGCAACTAAAACCACTCCTGCTTTCTTTGTATTTCTTCCATACCACACTCCAAAGTTAGTAGTTCTTGCCACATATCTCAACACTCTTTTGGCAACCCCAAAATGAAGAACAGAAGACTTTTTCATGAATCTTGCTAGAACACTCACAACAAAGAGAATATCATGCCTTGAATGACATAAATACAACAAACCTCCAAAAAGGCTTTTATACATGAATTCATTAACTGCTTTTGACTCATCTTCCAGTTGTAACTTTTGATTTGAGTTCCTAGGGGTTTCTTCAGTACTACATCCTTGCATACCTATCTTTTCAATAAGATTAACAACATACCTTTCTTGGCCGAAGAAAATACCATCTTTGGTTTGATGAACTTCCAATCCCAAAAACAAAGTAAAAAGTCCCAAATTTGTCATTTCAAACATACTCATAATACTCATATAGCCTTAAAATCTTCCATCAACTTGAAACTAAAACATGTATATATGATATCATCAACATACAAGCAAACATAAATAAGATCTTCTCCCACTTTCTTCACATAAAGAGTAGGTTCATTAGTGCTTTTCTTGTAACATTGATAAAAAAAATGAATCTATCTTAGCATACCAGGAACTGGGAGACTGTTTCAAACCATAAAGAGCTTTATGGAGCTTGTACACTATATTTTCTTAACCATTTTCTCACATATCCTTTAGACTGACAAACATAAATCTCCTCTTTTAAATCAATATTCAGGAAAGCAGACTTAACATTTAATTGATGTATAGTCCACCCTAAATGTGCAGCCACAACACTGATCAACTTAATGGTTTCAAACCTGGCCATAGGAGAAAATGTCTCCTCATAATCTATACCATTCTTTTGTGAGAAACCTCTTGCAACCAATCTTTCCTTGTATTTGAGCATTTCACCGGTATTTGAGCTTTGTAAAGACATTTCAAATCAACTACATTCCACTTTCATAGCTTTAAGTTCTCATTCATGGTCTCCTGCCATTCCACTTTCATAGCTGCTTCATCATAAGTTGTAGGATCAGTTGCTGACAAAGCAAACTGACAAGCAGCATACACTTCTTGTAAGCTCTTGTTTTTGTTTGGAATAGAGCTTGTACTTGACTGTTGTGAACTTGAAGTCATTTCATGTAAACTAGAAGTATCACTATTAAGAGTGGAACTTCCTGTAACATTAGAAGAGAGATTAGCATCATTATTAATTACCTCCTTAGCCTGCTCAGTGACTTCCTCATCATACATCAGTTGATAATTGATATCATATGAAGGATGATTCTAATTCCATTTAGCATCTTCCAAGAACTCTGCTTCCCTTCTTGTAATAATTTTTTTTGGTTATTGGATTATAAAGTCTATAGCTGGACAGACTACAATAACCAATCATGATACATTTGACTCCTCTATCATCAAGCTTTCTATTCTGTTGAGAAGGTGACATAGCATATGCAATACAACCAAACACTCTTAAGTTATGAACATATGGTTTCTTACCTGTCCATACTATAAAGGTGTTTGATTAACCAAAGCCTTTGTAGGAGCTGCATTCAAGATTCTAGTTGCTGTAGCTGCAGCTTCTGCCCAAAAGTAACTTGGAAGATTTTTTGCTTTTAACATGCTTCTAACAAGACCTAGTATGGTCTGTTCTTTATTTCAGCAATTCCATTCTGCTCAGGGGTATAAGAGGCTATTAACTCTCTCTTAATTCCCTGCTCTTCAAAAAACACATCAAATGCCTTTGAACAATACTCACCCTCTATCAGTTCTCAAGGTTTTAATGTAACAGTCACCTTGCTTTTCAACCATGGCTTTAAATATTTTAAAAGTTTGTAACACTTCTGATTTTCTTTCAAGGAAGTAATCCAACACATCCTTGAAAGATCATCAATAAAGAGTATAAAATACATGCTGCCACCAAGACTAGACACCTGCATAGGTCCACACACATCAGAATGCACCAGCTCTAATTTCTTCATTACTTTCCATGTTCTGCACTGAAAGGTAGGCCTTGTTTATTTACCAAGAATACAATCTTCACATCTTTCAACCTATTTAATATTGGACAGCCCAAAAACCATGTTCTTTTCTTTTAATTGTTGCAGGCCTTTGTAGTGTAGATGCCCATAGCTTTCATGCCATGGCTTAGACTCCTTATCTTGACAACCTGTGTTTGAATTATCCTTGGAAGCATCAAGAAGAAACATATTATTTCTGCTAATTCAACCTTCATTAACATTGTGCCAGATGATTTTTTCACAATAGTACATGCATCATCTTCAAAGTAGAGAGCATACCCCTTTCTCATCAATTGGCCAACACTTAAGAGATTGTATTCAAGACTAGGGGCATAACACACATCTACAAGTAATTTAAACTGGCCATTGCCTGTTGGGATTTTGACTTCACCTCTACCAACCACAGTGATGTCCTTTTTGTCACCAAGCTGAACATTCAACTTGAAAGTCTCATCCAAGGATGTGAAACTCTCCTTGCAACCTGTCATATGATTAGAACACCCCGAATTTATAAACCACAAGGAGTTAGAACTATCACCATTAGAACTTGCCCTTAAGGCAAATGACTGATCATTAATGCATGCAAAGAACAGATGCTGCTCCACATTCTGATCTCTATCCTCCTGCTCAGCAACATTGAGTTGACTCTCTTCATTGTACCAACAATCTTTCTTGACATGGCCATACCTTTGACATTGATAACATTGAGGGCCTCTAAATGAACCACACCCTATACCTCTTCCTCTGAATCCACCTCTTCCACGATCACGTCCAGGAAATCGATCATTGAGGGATCTCCTAGCCTGAGGTTGCATAACCTGGCTTGCTCATCTGCCTTCTCGGGTGTCTTTAAACCAACACTCCTTCCATTCAATCTTGCCTCTTGAGATTGAAGAGATCCCATGATCTTGACTAGGGTTAAACTAGCCAAGTCATAGGCTACTTCTATTGAAGGCACAATATAATCATATTTAGGAGACAAGCTTCTCAAATTTTTTTCAACAATTTTCTGATCTGTCACTTCCTCACCATAGGCTCGTTGCTGGCTGACTATTCCCATAAGATGGGATAAATAGTCACCAACATTCTCACCGTCAGCCATTGACAGATTCTCAAAGTCCTTTCTCAATCCTTGGAGTCTTACACATTGAACTTGAGTATCACCTTGATACTCTAACCTGAGTATCTCCCATGTTTCTTTAGAGGTACTAGCCGCAACAATTCTTGAAAATAAAAGATCATGAATACCTTGTTGGATAACAACAACCATAGCTTTGGCATCCTTCTTCTTGGGTTCTTGGATCTTGGCCTGATCATTCCTAACACCAGTTATCCGAGCATCTACAACCTCCCACATATCTTGAGATCTCAGAATGGTCTTCATACGAATGTTCCAGTGTTCATACCCTTCTCCTTTGAACATTGGAATTACTTGACTGGAGGGAGTGCTTGAACTTTCTCAGCCATGAAAAAAAAACAGAAAAGTGAATCTGATAAAGAAATAAGGACAGGCGGATCACAGAGCAAGCTCTGATACCACAATGTTGGTAATCAGAACAAACTAACACAATAAGAAATAAATGTTGAAGGCAAATGATTCATTTTATTCATTGAAAGGTGCACCGAGTTACAATACTTTAAATACGAAAGGAACATAACAAACACAGCTAACTACCTGCTGAAAAACTGGACCTGTAACAACATTTGTTGAACTTTGAAAACTAAACGTTAACAATTTGAATTGCCTTCAAAATACTCCACGAGCATGAAAGAAGAAGAAAACTGCCACCCAAAAGATTTGCACGTGCATGTGATCAACTTAGTTTGAGTTATTTCCAATAGAACCTACCCAAATCATTCTTTGCTGCAACCAAGACTTCCTCCGCCGCCGAACCGTCTTCGATCGTGATCAATACTGTCAATCCACCCAAATATTGCTCTTATGAGTGCTAATCTCCTTCAGAATGTTATTAATGTTTTGTAAAGCATCCACATCCAACATGCTAGCAACTACTACTCTCCCATGCACATCTACAAAAGCATGAACATTTTCATTAACGTTCAAAACCCAGAAATCCCAATTCCCATTCCGCATCCCCATGAGCGTGTCCTTGGAAGAAACCCCCATGCATTGAAGCAAGGCGCACTACTATCCTTCTGCACTCCCCAACCATCATCCTCTTCCTTGCTTCATAGACTTTTGCCTTTGCCTCCTTTCTTCTTGAAGCAATCTCACCTTCTTCAAGAACAAATCTTGCCACATTAACCTTCAAAGCATATCCTCCCATTCTGATACTACTAAGCTTCTTGCCCAATTCTGCCTTTTCTTTCACATCCAACATCGAGACAAACCCAAAACGATTACCATTTTTATCCATCCGTCTAGCAATGTAGATGTCGTAGATCTCCCCATGTTTCTCAAATGAAACTTGCTAAGTCATTCACACTGCATCGATCTGGAAGATTTGATACAAAGTATTTGGTGATTTGTCTTTGAATGTTCACCGGGAATTGACGGCGGGCGGTTCATACATCTAGTGTTAGAATTTTTATTACCAGAAGATTTTAGGTCACCCTTCTTACATTCAACTTGTTTTTTAGAATCACAAATTATTCTAAATACAGAAGGATGATTTGGAGAAGTTTTGAAAATGGAAATTGATATAAGTCTGTATGTGGATTTTTTTTTGAACAGCTATTGGTGATGGCGGTGAGCTTCCGCTTACACCTCGGGCCATGCCTGTACATGTAACCCGTCCACCTAGGATCGGGGTTCTCCCCCAGGTGAAATCCCCAGTGGAAGGGAGAAACCGCACAAGGAAGGGATTGAACCCAAGACCTTGAGGGTGAAAACTCCACCACAACCTCCCCATAAACCAACTGGGCTATGCCTCATTGGCCTGTAGTGTGGATTGTTAGTTGTTGGTTCCTCACGTAGTGTTCACGAATTCTCAAACAAAACACTAAATTTTTACTTAATTAGATGCTAGTTAAACTAGGAAGTAGGAACCTACTCGATAACTAAAGTCTTTGGCCATACTTTTACCGACTTTATAATCAACCCATAAAGTTCTCAAGCCCATCAAGTCTAATGGGTAACTGATTTAACTTAACGTATTTAAAAACGTAATGTTGGACATCTCTATCATTAAAAATGCTCTACCAATGGAAATAGATACTAAATGCTTGTATAGTTGACAATGAATCTTTCCTAAAAAAGCTTTGAAATAGTGAATTGACACTCTCTATCCTAACAAATTATTACCAAAGACAGTGTACATCAATAAGAGTTTCTCCAACACTATGATTGTGACAATCATGATGCCGCACTAAACTTTGAAACAATATTAGTGTGATAATAATGATGCACCAATATTGATATTTCCTATTGATATCGGATATCACATGTGTACATGAACAGGTACACATATTTTAAATATATATTTACTTTATCTTTAACACTAAACAAGACAATAAGCATCTTTAGCACATTTATCCTTTAAAACGTTTACAACTTTAACTATCTACTATATAGAATCTTTATATCAAATGATTTCACCTTTAATAAATTCTTGCTACATTCACCAGTTTAAGTTTAATATAGAATAAATATGAACAAATGGCTCAAAATAATGAATCTAAAAACAACCAATATTCATGATAGTATTACACAATAACAAAGAGGACATCCAACATACAAATATATGTGTAGTTTTGACCCACAAAGTGTCAAAAACTTATTCCAAATTTTCCAAACCAAAACAATCATACTGTTATTATTCAAGGAGTTAGGAGACATGGCTGGGATTTTTGGTCAAGTTGAGGTGGATTTGTTAACATGTGAACGACTTCTCTCATTGTAGGCGAGCCGAGCCGACTCTCATCTACTTCGACACAAATCATTGCGATTTTGAACATGTTTATAACACTCGTCATGTGTACCCCTTTGAGCCTTGAATCCAATACAGCTAGCACTGCTGCCGCATCAGATGGCTCTGAGTGCTCAGATATGGTCTCTCGGACCCACCTCACTATGTCCACCCCATCACCAAACTCCCCAAACCGGCTTCTTTCCAGCTATCAGCTCAAGCACACGACTCCAAAACTATAGACATCACTCTTTTCATCCCACCCTCAGCGTGTACGCATACTCTGTGGCAAAAACATAACAACAATATAATTAATATATTTGGGTAACACATAAAGTACAACAATAGTTAACAAAAATGTGCATTAAAAGCTTGTACCTGGGGCAATGTACCCGTAGGATCCAGCAATCGAAGACATGCATTCGGAAGCACCACCGCTATCTCTCAAGAACTTAGCGAGTCCAAAATCCGCAACATGAGCTTTCATAATCGAATCCAACAATATATTGTTTGATTTCACATCTCGGTGCAAGATCATCGGTGAGCAATCATGGTGGAGGTAACACAACCCCTTCGCAGCCTCTACCGCGATCTTATACCTCGTATCCCACTGCAAATACGCCCTTTCGTCCCATGCAAAATCTCACCTAAACTCCCTGAGAGACATATACTCGTAAATCAACAACTTGTTGTCGCGATTTGAGACATATCCAAGCAACCTAACAATATTCCGGTGTCTAATCTTTCCCAAAGTTTGAATCTCTGCATCAAACCCCATGATTCCGACCCATCAACCGCTTAATTGCCACACATCAACACCATTCGCCATCGACCCACGATACAACAATTCCCCACCCACCTTTCCCAATTATGTTCTCATCCTTCAACACATTCTAACACATCTTCAACTTTCAAATCTAACCGTTGAAACGTCGTGAGCTTCCAAACTTTCGATCTCTCAATACGCTTCTTCTTAATCTTAACAAAGGTAACAACAAGTAATGCAACTATTGTGATTATCACAATAACCATTATCATAATCCGCGACGTCGAGATACTATGGTTCTCACTTCCAGACCCAGAAACAATCGGACAGTGAACATTTTCGGGTAAACAAAGGTTAGGATTACCCACGAAAATCGTATCACTAAAATCCTTCAACTGTCCGTCCATTGGGACTTTACCTTTACCCGAAAACCTATTATAGGATAAACATCCAACACCGGCAAGCTGTTCATATGACCTAATTTACTAGGAATCTCACCCATAAATAGATTCCTAGATAAGTTAAGTATATTCAATCTAACAAACCTCAAAATCCCTCTAGGAAACTCACCAAACAACTTGTTATTACTAAAATCAATCGACGTAAGTTGCATGCATGTAGCAATAGAACTAGGAATTGTTCCAACAATATCATTGTCACTAACATTGATTTTGTACAACTTTTTTAACGTGAATATCTTGTCCGGGATTTCGCCCCCAAACTTATTCGATTGCAAAGTTAGAGTTGTTAAGTTTGTTAGGTCGCCTAACGCGGGTGGAATGTTGCCAGTGATCAAGTTGTTGGATATTGATATGCTTTGGAGAAGACTGGCTAGACATTTTGTTAGGGAGTTGGCCCGTTAGATAGTTGTCGTCGAGCTCGAGCATGGTTAGGCTTGCAAGGAGAATAGGTTGGATGGTATGGAACCGTTGATGAAGTTTTTGGTTATTCGGATGTTGGTTAGGGAAGTGCAGGATCCGAGTTGTTCGGGTAGGGGCCCGAAGAAGTAGTTTTCCATTAGGACTAAAGTTCGTAACTTGCCTGTGATCAACGCAAACAGTCGTTAGCTAAAGGTTCTTTTTTATCTTTATTCTCTTTCTTTTTTCTAATGCCTATTAATATTCCTCACTACTTTTTCTATTAGAAAATACTACACACTAAAAATTGATTTATATCATAACTGGATCCATTAAATTATAAAAACATTAAAACTTGATTGAACCAATTTTAAAAACCGGATAACATTATATGGACAATGATATGAATCATATATTGAAGGTTAAAGTAGTAGATAAATTAGAAAAAAAAATAAGTTTTAGAATATGAAGAAAAAAAAAAGAAATGAAAATTTGAAATTCTTTTATAAGTCTGGTCAATTAAGTGCATAGGTTCCACATTATAAACCACTCAAATTGAGACGGTATAAAATAACTCCACCAAACTTGTTTTATGTGGGAGAATAAAAAGTCCTCTTAATGACATGTTATGTTGACCGGAAACCCAGTCGGTTGAGCCAGGTTTTAAGGGGTTGAATCGGATTTTGTAATTTTATTAAAATTTTACCATATTAATTTTACGATACCATCCGGTTCTTATAACCAGTTTGGCCGGTTGGACCGGTAAGGAGACTGGTAAACGACCGTCAGGTTGTAAAAACATTTCATATAATTGTAAATATGGGCCCAATCATCACTGGTACCAATCAGAACCGAACATACTGTACTACAAATTACCGTATTACGGCTGGTCGGTACCGGTACTATTGACTGAAAAAATCAATATAATCATAAGA
The DNA here is from genome assembly GCA_030844895.1 of Ambrosia x helenae. Classification (NCBI taxonomy): domain Eukaryota; kingdom Viridiplantae; phylum Streptophyta; class Magnoliopsida; order Asterales; family Asteraceae; genus Ambrosia; species Ambrosia x helenae. The sequence goes on along the minus strand of JAUTDX010002845.1, from coordinate 2,511 downwards.
ACCGAAGTTAACTTTTTTTAGATTAAAATATTCTAACCGAGTTGTACATGTTATATATCAACACACCTTAACAAAAATCGTTTATAATTAAAAAAACGTGTAGTAAAAATATGAATAAATTAATTAAAGCTATATAATCATAGCATAAACAATAACTAACCTCCTTTGCACAAATCTTTCGGAATAGGTCCCGTAAGATGATTCCCAGTAACATCAAGCATAAGCAACCTCCCACTACTCCCAAGATTCGAAGGCAACTCAAACGTAAAAATTATTCTTCCAAATATGCAACACTTCAAGATTCGGTAAATCACCAATAAACGAAGGTAGAGGACCAGCCAAACGGTTATTAACCAAACTAAGCAACGTCAAGTTCCTTAACTCGGCGAAACTATCCGGTATTCCGCCAAACAAGTTGTTATTCGACACATCTAGCGACATTAAAACTAGTTAAAGTGGCTAGCTCAGGCGGTATCTCACCCTTTAGATGATTGAATTGAAGAAAAAGGGTATGTAAATGTTTAAGTTTCCCTAAACTTGGTGGGATTGTCCCAGTGGAGTTACAACTTCCTAGATCAAGAAGTTTTAACGATTTTAACTCACCGAATTGTTCGGGTATGCCTCCAGTGTACGCGTTGTAATAACCTATGTAAAAGGTATTGGAGAGTTTGATACACGAGATAAACTTTTCAGGAATGTTACCGGTTAGCGAGTTTCCTTGTAAAACCTAAAGTGGTTAAACTAGGAAAATTCGAATAACTTTCGGGTATGGTTTCCATTGAAGAAGTTACCACCAAGATATAGAACTTTTAGTTTCTTTAAACTAACAAACTCTTCAGGTAATCTAACCGTGAAATTATTATTATAACACCGTCGAACGCTTCAAGATCAGCCATTAGTTCAACGATTTGTCCAGGGAAGTATCCAACGAATGAATTCGTTGAGATGTTAACGAATCTAATGGACGTTAGATTCGACATCTGGACAGGAAGTTCACCCGTGAGATTATTTGAAAACAAGTGTTAGATTAATGAGTTATGTTTAATATGCCAATCTCTGGGAGGGATGGTTCATACATGGGTACGTAGGAAATGGTTAAGGAGGTACGCGAAAGTTTTCGTCGCATGAAACTCCTGTGAAGGAGCAATGAGAGATACCCGTTTGCCAGTCGGATAACGCGGAGCTGGTTGGTGCAACCATTGATGATTTGAGCTTCATCAAGGCATCGAAGTCTTGGTTTGCGTTTGAAGATGTGAAATATATGAAGAGGAAGATGTGAAGAGGAGAGGTTTATCATGTTTGGTTATTTTGTGGGAGAATGCATAAGGATGGGATGATGTGGTGTACGGTTATATAGTGATGAGTATAGTGTATGTGTTGTAATGGAGGGGTCAAAGAGTTGTGCGTTATGCATATGTGAGTTTTATATATATGGATTTGTAAAGTTGGTGAAAATTGGAAGAATCTAATCTAGAAGAATGAATATTGAAAGTAATAATATTTTTTGGTCTTCTACTAATATGAGAATATATGTTTAGTAACCCTTGATCAATTAAAATGTTTTAACTATATGGTAAAAAGATTTCAACAAAGGAATAATTTACATTCTTATCAAAATAAAAATTCTTCAAAGATGATGTAACAATGAGTCAATTGGAGTGTTTTATGTGTTTTAAAAGTTCTGAATGCCCAACCTAAGACGAGAACAACAACGCTACCCTTGTTACAATATGTTTTGCATCATGATCAAATCTTTGAGGTGAGAGTAGGTAGAAGAATAAGTTTGGAGAAAAAGGCTGATTTAGAGAGAGTTTGGTATTTTTTGATCCAAGGTATTAAAATGATCACTTATCCTTCGAGATAAATGTATATATAGACAAATGATCAACTCAATCTTTTGGCATAGTTCATCATTTTATGGCCGGTGATCACTGTAGTGATCGATGATGAGTGTCTCGCAACATGTCATGTTGTGAGAAGCTGATTTCCAAGACCATGATATGGTCCTTTGGATGATGAGTGTCTCGCAACATGCATGACTGTAACATATTTTCCACCCTATGAACATGTACTGCCTCTGTAATGTTATACCTTTTGAAGTCTTAAGCTCCGAACATAAGATGTAGTTTTACCTATCCATATGTTGTCCTTCATGACTTTAGACCAACATCGGTTCCGAGTAACAATTAATATCTATGCTAAGGTTGGTTAATCAAGTTGGTACTCTCTAGACCATGACAGGTTAAGGAATTGGTTACGAAAGATGCATGTAAAGTTGGTTTGGTGTAGACAAAACAAAAGCTCATATTAAAAACCAACACCAATATGACCTTCAAAAGGCTAAATTGATGATCTTTAAGTACCAACAAGTACATTTTAATTCCTTCACTTTGTTCATTACTTTTAGGCCCGAACCTTTAATGCTCTTGATGATCCTGTTGAAGTACCGTTAGCAAAATACGATATATAAATTGACTTACAATACGAGAAGGAAATTACAGTTCGTTTATG
>JAUTDX010002844.1:0-48311 GCA_030844895.1 Ambrosia x helenae | reverse complement strand
ACGTTTGTTTCCGTTTACTTAGAATCATCACAACTGTACATCGAGGGTAGCAACTAAATGTAGTTGAATATTGAATATAAAAAATAATTTTTTTAATCGTTTCGTCTTAATCTATAATCTATAACTATATATAAAGAAAAATGCCTAAAGCGACATGACACTCATTAGGGCTATGTGTGCCACGTGACACTTTATAGGATTAAAAAAAAAAAAAAACCCAATCATCTATAAAACTTCCTTATCCTCAACTCAAACCTTAAAAGCAACCTTCACCTCACTCGTCTCCACTTCTCACATCTCCCAAACCTTAAAAACATTCCGGCGTCTGTAATGCCGCATTTGGCTCAAGTTTTATTCATCCTCTCTTTAAACCTTTTCTTCTCTCTCTATGCTGCTTTTCCGGTGACAGTGTAGAAACAAAGGGGGTGGTGTTAGATAGAGAAACAGAGAGAGGGTGTTGCCCTGTTATTGCCGACGGCCTTTCGGCCGTCTATTGTGGCGATAGACCCGTGTAGTGCCTTTTATCTCTATTTTTCTCTCCGAACATTTTTGTGGATTCTAGATTTGATGATGATGAGTCTATTCTCATCTGATAGTTTAGATCCGATACATTCATCAATTTATACGATGACAAACTCAAAACTAACAATGAATAGATTTAGGTTTGAAAAAAAAAGGTATACATACATGCTTCAGAACCGAGACCAGCATCAGACCCAATGTAACGGCATAGGTTATGGACCCAGATCATAGAAGAGGACCGCAGAATCCTCCTGGCCTTAACCATCACTCGAACCACTATACATTGTAGTCGAGTTGCAGAAGAATATTCAATGAAACCCAGAAAAAGAATGATAGTAGTCCACAGGCTGTATGAGTTGCGATTAGGTTCCCTGGTCTCTTTCTTAGCCGATGGCCACATTATTATTCGATTCTGTGATATATTATACATACCGGGTTATAGGGTGTGTTGGTGTCAACCTTTAAGCATTAAATACCAACTTGTCGATAGCTTTTCTGCTTCATTATAATATATATATGTAGGGGATGGTTATAATAAAAACCCTCCAAAATGAAGAAACCTTGTAAACCTTATGAGAGCCATTGATCTAAAGTGATCAATGGCCTAGATTCATTCTACATTATTTTAAAAGATTTATTAGGTAAATGACAAAAAAATGGCACAATGGTCAAATGCCATTTTTCTGAAAAAGCACATATGACAAATGGACCCCACACATGTTACATCATCTCTCTCATACTTTTGTGAAAATGATACTAAAATCTGTCAGCACGTCATGTTAACATATGTAACATATGCAGTGTTGCGTACGTTAAAATTGCACAGACTCTGGTCCCATATGTGATTTTTTGTTGCATACGTTAAAACACATAGATTGTATATAATCAATTAAAAACTTTATAGATCAAAAAACATTCAAATGTATACAAGAATTGTTTCTTACAAAGTACTAAAAAACAAACAAAACAGTCATTACAAATCAACAAAAGCTAAAAAAACTATCATAAATAAAAAACATTGTCTACACTTCATTCTTGATAATCATCTTCATCTTTAATGCAAAAAATATGCTCACCTGCAAAATAAAACAAAAATCATCAATTTAGTGTGTTTAATTAATATATGCAACTGATGTTGAAAGTAAAAACATGTATAAACTCATGAAAAGTAAAAAAAAATCAAACCCTTTGTATCTGTAAAAAAAACCATAAACTAATTTATACCAAGTTAGTTCTGTTGTTACATACGAAACATACATCCCAAAAAATATCATGAAAGTCAAAAAATCAATACCTTTGTATCTGGTAAAAATATTAGAAACTAATTATACCAACTTAGTTCTGCTGTTACATACAAACAGACGCAACATAGATTTCATCATAGTTAGTGACTTGTGTTTTAATTAATATATGCAATGATGTTGAAAGTAATAAACATGCATAACTCATGAAAAGTAAAAAAAAATCAAACCTTTGTATCTGGTAAAAAAAATTAGAAACTAATTTATCACCAACTTAGTTCTGTTGTTACATACGAAACATACATCCCGAAAATACTCATGAAAGTCAAAAAATCAAACCCTTGTATCTGGTAAAATATCAAAAACTAATTTATACCAACTTAGTTCTGTTGTTACATACGAAACATACATCCCAAAAATACTCATGAAAGTCAAAAAATCAAACCTTTGTATCTGGTAAAAATATCAGAAATTAAGTTTATACCAACTTAGAACTGTTACATACGAAACAGACGCAACATAGATTTCATCCCATAGTTAGTGCCTTGTGTTTTTAATTAATATATGCAACTGGTGTTGAAAGTAAAACATGTATAACTCATGAAAGTCAAAAAAATCAAACCTATGTATCTGGTAAAAAAATCAGAAACTAATTTATACCAACTAATTAGTTTAATCTACATTTATACTAAACTATACTAAACACAAGGTTATAAAATCACACAAATCTTTAAAAATTTTCGGATTTGGTTTAAACATTATGAAGAAAACCAAAAACTCAAAGATTTGGACAATGATCAGCCACTAATCTACACTAACAAAGCAAACAATCCATCCAAGAACACTAGGGTTTGTAAACATTATGAAGGAACCCTAAAAATCTGAAAAGAATGCAAAAATCTACACTACATTACACTAAAACAAGAAAAATACAAGAAAATAGATATTCATACCTTGACTTTGAAGATTTGAAGTGGAATTGAAGGGTTTTTGGTTGGTTTTGTGTTCTTGAGAGTTTTAGAGAGTAAAGTGCAGGATTTTGGAGAAAAATGAGTGTGAGCGGCCGAGTATAAGTTTATTAGGGTTGGTACGTAAGTGTTAAAAGAAAATACCCACTTTGCCCTCATTATTTTTTAAACAGACCGCTCGAGCGGTCGCGTCGCTCAATTTTTTTTTTTATGAGACCTGGGCATTTGGAGCGGCCGCTCGGTGCCAGTGAGCGGCCGCTCACTGCAGCTGATGTGGATTTTTGCTGCAGTTTCGCCTCCAAAATCGCCTGCACTCGCTCTGTTTCGACACAAACAACTACATACCTATTTTGAGACGCTTCCAAGCATAATACCATGGTTTTGAAGCGACATTCCACACGATCACAAGGCGCGAATCAACCTGCGATAACTAAAAATAAACTAAACAAACAAGTTAGAAACTAAGCGATTTAACTACAACTACTCTAAGCTATGAAGATTTATACAATTTGGCGCGCCCATACACGCCGTGCTATATTTATTAACGAGTCGCTAGCTAGACTCACTTCCCCATGCTTGTTTAGATGCGCGGGGCGTAGAGATCAAGTACCTCTACGGATTGGTCAACCGGTCTGTCTATGTAGACTTTCAATCTATGACCGTTGACTTTGAAAGTCAAGCCCTCTGAATTTTCGATCGAGACAGTCCTGTGACTTTCAAACTAAGTCCAACTTGGACTTTAAACTTCTAGGAATGGCCGTTTTCATATATGATTTTCTTTAAGATCGCTTTCGCCCGAATGGAGATTGAGTACAGGCGAGAAGATCGATCGAGCAATGAACAGACATCGGCCATCCCCATACTTAAACTGACGCAATGTACGAATTAATTACAGAAGAAATAATTACAGACTCGATTTAAGAAAAATGGAAGAGATATACACAAATCAATATACCCAGAAACTATACATAAACTTAAATTATGATAATATATATAAAATATGAAAATATACAATATTTTCAGCGAAATCTGAGTCGCACGCGCATCGCGAAGAAGTATAGACGCTTCTCGCGTGGCGCAAGTGACTACAATGACTCAAGGCGCTCGCGCGTTGCAATAAGATAAAGACCGTCTTTTGCTTGCGCGAAAACAACCCTTTTTCACCGAAAATCAATATAACGGAAGTTGATGGATAGAAACGATGATGGATGCCAATGTATTGAGTTAAAAACAGAAGATAGCGGTTATTCACGTCATGCGAAGGACTCTGGTGATCCTGTTCGCGTATCGCGAACAATAAAAGACAAAACCCGGGTAATTAGGAACTCGCTTAAAGCGGAACCATAAGCCCAGCTTCTTTGCAAATCGCAAGGAAGCATTTTTCACAGAAAATTATTTTATTAAAACCACTTCTATATTAAATAAATTTCCCAATTTTTCTTACCCAAACCTTTCATAAAAGCATCCGAACCATCAAATTTAAACATAGCATACCCAGACTTCCATTGTATATTTAAGTAAAATAAAAGTATATATACATAACAATCAAATAAAAACCAATAGAATCAATAAAATGAACAGAAACAAACAGACAAAGCATAAAACTATTCAAAGCATGAAATTAATAATTAGTTCAAATACGAACAAATAAATCTAATCAATCAAATAAAGAATAAATCAAATTCATAAATAAACCAATAAATCCAATAATCAATCAATTAAATCTATCAACATCCTAATGAACGAATAATCAATCAAACAATCCTATAAAGCAGATAAATGAACGAATATATGTGCAAACCTATGAACCAATCTAAAATCAATCCAAAATATCAACAGACAGATAAATCAAATAAACAATCAAAGAATCATATATGCAAATAAATGAATGAAATAACGAATCAACGAAGTAGAAACAAGTATTCACAAGCATGTACACTGGTAAAAAGTTGACTCGGTTTGTTCCTAAAGCTCGTCGCGTCCCCGGCAACGGCGCCAAAAACTTGACGTGTGCGATACTATACATATTTTTCAATGGATTTTAACACACGTTTCTGCTTTAATATTTATAAAATTGGTTTAGACCTTAATATTAAACACACACAATAGGGCAAGTGTACCCTCTCATATATGTAGTAATGTACAGATAAGAACCAGATATCGATCCATGGACGCGCGCGAGCAATGGTACTAAAACTCTATCCCCAATTTTACCAATAGGAAAAGATAAGTTGAGTTTGTTTATAACTAGATTAATTCTAAACATATGTAAATAACTTAACTACGACTCCAAATAGAAAATATAACTATATAAACTATAATACGCCAACCCTAGCATGTCATCTACATATAATAAGAAATAAAGGCGTGATCAACATTATAACTAAGACTTAACAAAAGACTATCTCTATTTTATAAGAAAAGTATTTATAAAATAGATGTTAAATAATATAAATAAATAAATGATTTATTATGTCTAATTAAACATAAATAAGACTAAAAATACAAATTATGATCCAAAAATATTTATTTTTTATAGGAAATGAATGCATTCTGATGTAAATTAATTAAAAAATTTTCCATAATTTTTCTAAACTTATTTGTATTTAAGATTGATTTAATGAGATTAAATCATGTTTAAATGATTAAAAAATAGGAAAATTAATAAAAATGAATGTTTTCGGAACCAATAATTTTTATTTCAGTTAATGATAGTGAAAAATAATTTCTCAAAAAGTTTGAGATTAAAATCATTAAAAATAAATTTTTAATCAATTAAATACGATTAAAACAAATAAATTCAATAAAAATATAAAAATAAGACATTTTACAGAAAGCAAAAGTGTGGTAATTTTCTTTAGGGTGTCAGATGCTACTCCTAAAGTTTTATAATTTTTAGAGTAAAAATGGATTTAATATAAAATATTCTAAGTTTATATGAATTGTAAAGGTTTATAATATGATTTTAAAAAAAATAATAATAAAATAAAAAGACAAAAAAATATGGGAGCAACAGGATCGAACCCGAGTTGCTTTCCTTCCAAGTTAGACACACTAACCACTAGACCAAGTATCAGATTTGATGACATTGTTGAAACAGATTTATATTTGTACAGTAGTTTTCAACTCATCTTCTTCCCCAAAATATACCATAAACCCTAACCCTAAGCTAGGTTTTTAATAAACCCGATTCGACACCGATAGCAACTACAACCATAGGGCTTTCGACGAACATCAACTACGAAACAAAACTGCATATAAAAGACTTACAAACACGAATAATGGTCGAAAAAGGCATGAACAGGTCCGAAATTAAAGAGCCGGTTAAGTAAGCTTCTGGCTTGATTTGTGGTAATTATTTTGTGGGTTTAAAGTGTGTGAAGGTGCAGAAGTCTAATGATATCGATGGTTTAAATAATAAACGAGTATTCGATAAGTTTTAGTTCCTTTTAAAATTCTGGCGTTACACTTCTTAAACCTGAATTAAAGCACTTCAAAACTCGATTAAAAGCATGTTTTAACACATTAAATCAATAAGGTTAAGGGAGAAACGTATGCGAATGATTAACATCGAATAATTATCATTAAAATGTGTTTTGATTATTGCCGGTAATAATTCCGGTGACCGGATTTTCGGTCGGAAAAACGTCCGGCAGGATAGGAGTTTTTTTTTAAGTTTTAGTTTTGGCAAGTTTAGTCCTTCAAACTTAACCTCGTTAGTCATATAGTGTTTTAGTTAGGTTTTTCCTTTTATAAAAAGTTAACCAAGTTAGGTTGAGTTAACTTAAATGTTTTTTTTTTTATATAAAATCTAACCGAATAACGTTTTCAATATACGCATTTTATTAAAACGTAAATACGAACCATAATAAATGAAAATGATAAATATTGAGTTCGCTCTTTTTTAAATTTGAAAACGACAAATCTTACAAAGGACCAAAATAGAAACATTTGAATACACAAAGGACTATAATTGAAACTTGTTAAAAGATGAGGGTGACGGTTGTCACAGTCTCCCCTACTTTAGAAAATTTCGTCTCGAAATTTCTTTCAAGTTGAGGCTACTATGAAACAAAAGGCGTTGTAAAAGTCAGCTAGATTTTTAAAAGAAAATTTCATCATTTATGATTCGAAAAAATTTTAAATAGTTGTCTATTACTCAAAGCAAAAGTTTCAAATTCTTTTGACAGTTAACCCAAAGTTTGAGAGTTTAAATGAGAAAAGTTTTTGGAGTGTGTAACGGGCGAGGGGCAGAGGTACTAATGAAGGTAGTCTCCCCTACTTTAGAAAAGTTTGTGATTGAACTTTATTAGAGTAAGCAGCAAGTATCCAAATAATCGAGTGTGTAAGAGTATACAAGGTTTGTGTTTTCTGTGTGGGTGTTAAGAGAAAGACTCTAGGAAGACGAATTAAAGCTCGTGTAAGAATGTTCTTATCGACAATGCTAGCTATTAGTCAACGATCTAATGAAGAGGTAGTAATGGGTAGGTTCTTGGTCAGACTCCTAGTCCGCTCCCGCAATATCGTTTATGCTTATATATAGGGTGTACCGCAGCTAACCAGTGGCGTATCAGGACAGATTTCCAAGGGGTTCCTTTCGTAGATTTTTACTGATTTTCACTAATTTTTCAAAATTTTCCACTAAATTTTTCAATTTTTTCCAAACCGAGAGGGTTCCTGGGAACCCCCTAAAACCTCCTGAATCCGCCCCTGCAGCTAACCCACCACACTCCCGATACTTTGGACTCGTACTAATTGTCTACCAACAACCTAAATAGAATTACACCCACCCTCATGTACCTGTAAATCCATGATTGCGTTCAGGACCGTAATCATCGATTTACCTTACACTAGGGTGTTATGCTTTTCCATAACCCTAACAAGAAATAAATGCGTGCAACCAATATGTAATAGCCACTGTAAATAAATAATGTTCAATCATGACATGGTTAGAGGTCCTTCCTTTCCGGGTTTTCCTTTTAAACCGTAATGTGAATAACATGTAAGTATATGACATGGTTAGAGGTTCTTCCCTTTCGGGTTCACCCTTAACCGGTAACTTCTGTTCACATAGTTGGCATTAAACACTCATATTGATAACTCTGAGGTTTACACCGTTCCCCTCGGATTAAAGAAATACCCTAACCCGAGTCGTACGTGGGCACTGGCTTACATCTCATACAAAATTATCAACTAGTATGTTCATTGGCCATGATGATGAACAAAATAATGTAAAGTATAACAGGGTTTTACTCAAAACAGGAATGAAAATATGCCATACCAAATATGCGTCAAGTATATAAGTATAGCATAAAATTTCGATTGAAAGAATAGTATAATATAAATCAAGTAAATCGCACAATTTTTCACAAATTGAAAGTAAACGAGTTAAATTAATGCTCAAAACCAGTATTGTAAGAATGACTACTAATAATTAGTGCGAGAATAATTGCAAATAACGCGTGAGAATAACCACCAATAAAATAATAATACGAGAATAATCATGATCATAAATAAGATAATACGCGAATATAATAAAATAAAATGATGTAAGACTAAGATAATGATATTTACTACAATTGAGAGTGGACGGAACATACGTATAGTCTACTGGTCATGCGGGTTTAAATATATGCACTATATGTTAAAAGACATTTAGCAACATTCCGATAAGGATATGTCCAATGTTTAGACCAAAAGTTTTGCGACTGAAAGAGTGTAAGTGTAAAAGATAAATTATCGTTTATAAAACAAAACGTAGTTTACTCGAACTTTGTGATATAGTTGAAAGAATAGTAGTGATGCATAAGAATAACTTTTTAGATTCACACAACTTCACATAAAAAGACTTCGTAAGTACACACTTTCATGTGTTTACAAGAAGTCGAGTTGAAAATTGTCACAAGGCATTTTATCAGTCGCAAGTTTTTTTTTTCTCGAAAACCATTTAAATCAAATGTGTTTTCAAAAGACCAAGATTTAGAAATGACGTGAATGATAAAATTCAATGCGATAATAGTGTAAAAGTCACAAAGCATATATAAATGAAATAGTGTAAGTTTTAATGTGATAATATAGCGGATAAAGTTTTAATAATGATGATGAAAAATCCAAAAGCGAATGATCAATGAGTATATAAAACATCAAGAGATGGAACTTAAAATCCAAATGTTTAAACAAAACTTAAGAATCAATATCAGAAACGGAAAAATGCACTAATAGCGACAGCTATTAATAGGGAAAAAACTCAAAAGAGATAATAACTTCATTATAGAAAATTATGATAGAGTTTCAAACAGCAAATGAAAAATATATCAATAATGAAATGCGATACTGAAAAATGAAACTGGTGACTAGCCAAAGAAATTGAAATATTTATTAGTGACTTGTGGGGAGTGTACTTAAACTTATGAGTAAATGGTCATCCTTCCCGATTGCAGTACCCCGTCACTGGTAAATTTCAAAACTTTTAGCGAGACTTAAAAACGAGATGTAGAAATAGATCCTTGAGATGTGGATTTCACTCCTAACTCAAAGATGTACTTCAAAATTGAAAAACAATTGAGGAATGAAACCAATCACTAAGTTAAGGATATCACTCCCAGCTTAGTGGTTAAGTTTCTTTTTTAAGGAAATACTCTTTGAGGTGTGGATGTCACTCTATCTCCAAGATATATTCCTAAGATATAGAATATATAGAAGAGTGAAATAATCACCAAGGTATGGATGTTGCCATAAACACCAACATGTCAACACAAAAACCCCATATTTAATCTCCTTCCTCAACTTTGACCCGTCTATATGTTCAATCATCCGTAAAACATCCTGAATGGAGAACAAAAACACGTTAGGAATTTTGCACCACGAAGCAACCACACACCATTAGCAATAAAGCACGCCGTAAAGATGTGATCCGTCGTTCCCTCCACTTCTCCACATAACGAACACATACCATCTCCAAACACAATATTCCTTCGAGCTAGAGCGGCCATAGTCGGAATTTTGTCTATGTTCGCTCTCCACATAAATAGATTACACTTGTTTAGAATCCACTTGCACCACCTATACACATTTGAATTCTCGGCGAGTGTTCCCCTGTGAGCCACAATCTAGTCTGTTTCACCGAATAATTAATAGGAGGATTAGTATTCCATATCCAATCGTCCCCCTTATTACTTAAACGAATAGAATGTAACCGCCGATGACATTGAATTAGTTCCTCCACTTCAATATCCGAAGCAGGATATTTGTTCCAATTCCATGACACTATACCACGAGTCGGCTCATTCCCAAGACGTTTAGCAACCGTACACCACTTCTCGTTATCCAACCGAAAAAGGTTTGGAAATAAATGTTTGAGCGGCTCATTTCCAACCCAACTATCAACCCAAAATTTATTTCCGTTCCCTTCCAACCATACCCCGGATCATATCAACAAAGTAAGTATTTTGGACCTTCAAACGATAACCGAGTCGCACCACAGTCGACCAAGTACGAGCAATCTTCTTATTAGAAGGAAATAAATCCCACCGTCTTTTGGAAACATGAATCGCATCAACCACTTTCCTCCACAGCGCATTACTCTCCACCTTATATCTCCAAAGCCATTTAAGAACAAGCGCATTGTTGACCACATCAAGCTTACTTAATCCCAAGCCTCCTTCTTCGATTGGTTTTGTAACTTTCTCCCACGCCACCCAATGTATCTTACTAACATCATCACTCCCACCCCATAAAAACTTTTTAATAAGAGATTCCAACCTATTCACCACTGTACTAGGCGCCTTATATAAGGAAAAGTAGTACGAAGGAAGAGTTTCTAGCACCGACTTAATGAGAACCACTCTCCACCCATCGACAACACGTTAGCCTTCCACTTGGATAATCTTTTTTTAAAAAACATTAAATACCGGCTCCCAATTAGAAATACGCCCCATATTCACACCGACTTGGATACCCAAATACTTAAAAAGGGGTATTACCTGGCCGACATCCCAAAGCATTTGCCTCCATTTGAACCTCTTCAATATTTTTACCCACCCGAAAAAGAGTAGATTTATTAATGTTAATACGGAGCCCCAGGCACAAATGAAAAATACGTAACATTCTCCGTAGCGAATTGAAGTTGAACAGCGACCAATCTCCCATAACCATAGCATCATCCACGTATAGTAAATGAGATATAGAAGGACCCCCATTCGGTAACTTTACCGCATCAAAACGCTCCAATAGCACATGCCTTGCGAAGCATGCTGGAAAGTGCTTCCATAACAATAATAAAAAAAAATGAGGATATAGGATCACCTTGGCGTAAACCTTTTTCATATCCAAACTCAAAAGTAGGCTAACCGTTGACAAGAACCAAAGAACGAGCCGACGATAGAATACCATACATCCACTTACACCACACATGGGGAAAATTCATTTGTCACATCACCGATATCAAGAAGGCCCAATTCACGTTGTCATAAGCTTTCTCGAAATCAATTTTAAACATAAATAATTCTTTTCCCATCCTGTTCGCCCACGATAAAAAATTCACTAATCATCAGTGGCCCATCCAAAATATACCTTCCCGATAAAAAAGCTGATTGTGTTTCATGCGTAATGCCACCCATAACCGATTTAAGTCTAGAAGCAAAGACTTTAGAAATAACCTTACTCACCACCCAAATGAGATTAATAGGCCTGTACTCACTAATCTCAACCGGATCAGGAACTTTTGGAATCAATGTAATAAAAGACGAACCAACACCCTACTAATAACACCTGACTCGTAAAATTCCTGTAGAATGCGAACAAAATCGTCAGAAAACAAAGTCCAATATTTTTTTATGAACCTACAATTAAAACCATCTCGTCCCGTAGCTTTGTCGCTTCCACAACTAAAAAACCGCTTCTTTAATCTCTTTCTCTTCTACTGTCGTATCAAATTCTCTCTAATTCATCACTAATCTTACTTAAACCGAAACAATCAAGATCTGGCCGCACATCCATCCCTTTGTGAAAACTTGTTCTTGAAAAACGTACGCACTTCTCTTTTAACAATAACCGGTTAAGACACCCATTCCTCGTTTAACAATAACCCTGGAATAGAGTTCGACACTCTACGCTTATTAATAATCCCATGAAAGAACCAAGTATTCTTGTCACCCTCTTTCGCCCACCAAATCCTAGATTTTTGCCGAAGATCTTTGGACTTGAAAACTTCCAACTCTTTTAATCTCGCATTAGCTTCCTCAAACACCACTGTCCGGCCTCCGTAAAATCCCGTTCTTCAATTATGCTGTCTAAGCTTCGAATATCTTGAACCAAGCTTTCCTCCTCCTTACACTCGGCCTTAACAGTCGACTCTTTCCACTTCACAATAGCACTTCTCAAAACCTTCAATTTGTTCATAAAGCACACATCAGTTGCTCCATGTCCCCGACACGTCGAACATGTCTTGGTTAACCATTTCATCAAAACCTTGCCTATGTAACCAAGAATTGAAGAAGTTAAACAGTTTGGCTCCAAAATTCCGGTCCTCTACCTTCAAAATTAACAGACTGTGGTCCGACTTGTCTCTAGACAACGCTCGGTATTCCGCACTCGGCATTCAGAAAGAACGCTCCAAGACACCAAAACCCGATCAATACGACTGCACTTATTACCAACAACATAAGTAAATTTACGGCCTTTTAAAGAATACTCTTGAAGCCCACTTTCTTCCAAAAATTCGTTAAAAACATTAGTTTGTGGCCATATTAAACTTAGAATTTCTTCGCTCTCCTCTATCCCAAACACAATTAAAATCTCCTCCCATGATCAAGTAGCCGTTAAAGTTGACAATAAGCCATTTTAAATCCTCCCGCAACACCTTCTTGTCCCCCGCCTTCTGAGGAGCATAAACGTTAATAAACATGAACTCTTTTCTCCTTCTTTTACAATCCTCTATATGATTGCATAAGAAAAAAAAGGATTTTTAAACCGCAAATTAGATTTACCAACACTGAGAATATGCAAGTACGTTTATAAGTTATAGTTTTTATCCCGGGAGCGTCCCAGGTTGAAATATCTAATATGACATAATAAAATATCTAATATGACAACATAATTAATGACTTGTCAATATATGATTAATGAATATTATTATTATTATTATTATTTATTTTAAACAAATCTCTGCCATAAGTTATCATATTCTAATATAAAAAAAACGAATCTCTGCGCCGGGGTATAAATCTAGTGCCATTACAAAATATTATATAATGTCAAATGAATTCGGAAGTTTGTAATCGATCATTCTAAAAAGAACTAATATGAAATAAGGAAAAAAAAAGTTATTTATTGAAATATCGAACGCATTAGTCTAAGGGTTATGTGATGCGTTCAAAAAATCATGGGTATATAGTTCGGGTATTTGGGTATGTACTTTCGGGTAATTGGGTCGGGTATCACCTAATCCCAGGTCCGGCCCAAACCCACAATTATTTTTAAACTAATCACAAAACCTGACACAATACCTGTCGGGTTACAAAAAATAGTCGGTTTTTTTTCTCCGTTTTTTATATAGCACTATGGTAATTCGTGGGAAAGATAATAAAACGCTCGTTAATTTGGTGTATTTTTTTTCTTTAAAAAATCCCGTATATAAAAGATATTAATAGATTAGGTATTTAAAAGATATTTATATTTACATTTAGTAGATTATGTATTTAATAGATTAAGTTTAACCATATTTATTCTTTTTTTAATTGGTTTAGAGTTGCCACATCACATCCTATGTGGCATCTCTCAAATGAGAGATTGCATAATATTATAACATGTAGAATTATTAGCTTTGCAATATATATATGGTATATAATCTAGTGCCATTACAAAATATTATATAATGTCAAATGAATTCGGAAGTTGTAATCGATCATTCTAAAAAGAACTATATGAAATAAGGAAAAAAAAGTTTTTTATTGAAATATCGAACGCATTAGTCTAAGGGTTATATGATGAGTTAAAAAATTCATGGGTATATGATCGGGTATATAGTCCGGGTATTTGGGTATGTAGTTTCGGGTAATTGGGTCGGGTATCACCTAATCCCAGGCCCGACCCAAACCCACAATTATTTTTTAAACTAATCCCAAACCTGACACAATACCTGTCGGGTTACAAAAAATAGTCGTTTTTTTCTCCGTTTTTATATAGCACTATGGTACTCGTTGGAAAGATAATAAAACGCTCGTTAATTTGGTGTAATTTTTTTCTTTAAAAAATCCCGTATATAAAAGATATTAATTGATTAGGTATTTAATAAATTAGGTATTTAAAAGATATTAATATTTACATTTAGTAGATTAGGTATTTAATAGATTAGGTATTTAATAGATTAGGTTAAACCATATTTAAATCATATTTATTCCTTTTTTTAATTGGTCTAGAGTTGCCACATCACATCCTATGTGGCATCTTTCAAAGAAGAGATTGCATAATATTATGACACTAGATTTTTGTCCGCGTGTACACGCGGTTCACCAACGTACATGTATTTAGGGAATTATAACGTTTAATAAAAATACAGTAAAAATATTGTATTAAAGTATAAAACAACTAATACAAATTTAATTCAAAATATCACTAAATATTTCTTTATACACCACATTTCTGGTTTTAGTTTTCACATTCCCATCAGCATCAAGTATAAGTAATTTCACTCCTGCCCTGCTTTTAACTCTTGACAATGCGACATAAAGTTGGCCATGTGAGAATACAGGAAGTTTATATCATTTTTTAATAAAATTAGTCTTCAATGTTTACTAAACAACAAATCAAGAAATTAATCATCTGTTGCAAGAAAAGTCTGTTTACTAAGGTCTGTTTCAGAGCAGTGGGTCTGTTAAGAAGATTTGTCTGAACATGAATTTCCTGTTTCAGACAGATCTCCTTAACAGATACGCTGCTCTGAAACAGACCTTAGTAAACAGATCTTACTAAACAGACCTAATTAAATAGACCCACAACAGATTTTGTTTCTCATCTACAGATGTCTTCAAACAGTCTTTTTATATCAACAATCTTCAACATAGCTTTCTCACCAAAGTGATCTATCAATTTTTACTATTTAAATACATTTTTGTACTAAAATTCATAAATATAAACTCTTACACATGTCATTTCACTAAAAGAATCATTAACTACCTGTCAAATGCCCATTAGAGCAATGATAAACTAACCATAGTTCCACAAAGTACTTAACAGTCGTAGTTATGTCGAGAACCATACTTAATATCATTATCATACAATTCCGGACTAGAGTTCTTTTAACAAAAAACGTATTACGTTTAACTCTGGCTTCTTTAGGTATGCATTTCCAATGGATCTTGAAACCTGTAAACCAAAAATGTTGTGTTAGTTTTATAACTCCTCTTGTTTAGGGACACTTGAAGTCGCTGAAACAGTGTGCTAAGACATTGATCAATTCGGAGCTACTCAGTTTCCTGAAAACACATGCAACAAATTTCCAATCTCTGAGACAAAGTCAAGCTAAAATAGTAGATTAATCCAACTACACTTATTTTTAACATACATTCAGTAATTAGTAGTTCAAGAAAATACCTCATATGGCCAAGCATCAACAACAAAGACATCTAATGAGTATCAATCCACTGCGGAAAAAGCATGTGCTTGTTGGATGTTCAGTCCCACTTCAGCCACCAAAGCTGTCAAATGGAATTATTAACATGTTAGCATCCGCGAACTGCCGATAACTACTCAAAAGAAAGTTCATATTGATGTATAACCCTCCATGGTATGTTACGAAAAAACTACATGTAGGCATAATGACCAAAGTTACCTATAAACGCATCGCTAAGTGCTCGAATGTATATATACTTTACATAACAATCTGCAAACATAGATAAATGTAATGAGATAAAGAGCAGAATTTAAAAGAGAGCATGGAAAATTGATTTCGTTCGGTTGGAATTTTCGGTATGGACCGGTCAATCCACTAATTCTTTCCTGTGATTTTAAATTCGATATAACAATACACAAAATGCAATCTTAAAAACTAAACTGTACTATTAAAAATACTTTTGTCAAAAGAAACCATTTAAAGATTAAGCAAGCCACCAACACCTTTGTCATTTTATTGCAAGTGACAACCAAAGTATAGGAACTGCACTAATTTAAAGCTTTTTTTTCTTAAAAAAATAAGAACAAAAAGGGTAATGTTCGCTAGACCATAAACACGACCTATAAATAATACTCGTGCACCTTGCTCGAGTCAGGTGTGTGCTTCTTTAGCACCTCGACCCTTAAACCACCCAAACTAAAAGCATTTAACTCTTATAACTATAACTTGCAAAAAACATATAAAAGAAAGAAAACAAACCTTACCACTTTATTATACCACAAATGATGTCTAGCAAGTTTCTGAGAATACCATTCAAGATTGGACACCACCGTCAAAAACAAACTCTCAAACCTATATACAATTTGATTCAACAAAAAAAAATATTCAACACTCTTTACTTGGGGCACTAATTGACCCGTACTAACTCCTATAATCATCAAAAGATAAACACAATGAAAAACTATTTAAAGAAAAAATCTTATATTGGCCCATATTTCAAAAGGCGAGAGAAACGAACCACATTCTTGTTCGCATCTAATCTCTCAAACATGCACTGGCCAGAAGATGTAACAATCTCAATAAGAAAATTAGATGAAATCAAAGAGCACACAACGTTTATACAGAGAGTAGCCAATTAAAGTCACTAACCATTGTTTGTGTTGTTGGTTTAGTCGTTGCGCCTAAAAATCGCCTTTCCCTTTTGTCTCTATCCGGATAAGCAATTTATTGGCAGCCGAAACAAATCAGTACGCCACGTACACTCCTGCACAGAATATGGCTAAATAATATCTCAAATAGTTCTTATACTGAAAGTTTAAGAAGAATGAAAAATAATACTATTATTTCAAGATAAAAAAAAGCAAGTATACACAACCCCTTTACAATGTCTTAATATTAATCAAATATAATATCTACACATGTTGGTTCCTTGTGACGAATTGAGGTTGAGTCAGCTCAACATCTAAAAAATTACTTAGTAATTTATTTATAAAAAAGTAAGTGCTTACAAACCTAATTTATATCAAAGAAACTAAAAAATTATTTCTATATGAAGTTAATTTATATCAGACTAAACCTTGCCCATTTTGCAGGTGTAGCTCTTACTTTCTATTTATTTGATGGTCTAGCATTCATAGGTTTCTTTTGTATAGGCCTGGAAGAATGGTTAGTAGCAACAGCAAAAGCCACCTCCTGTGTCACCCATTTACCTGCCGCAATAACAACAACCAGAAAATTAAAAGAAGTTCAAGAAAGCCTACTCTAGCACACATAGCAGTTTTGTGACTTGTCTCAAAAAGATCAAACGGGTTAAACAGTTGGCGCAACCCGACCCATTCCAAATGAACAACATCTAAAGATTATTAAAACATAACTTAGGATTCAACTAAAACAAACACTTACACAAACGCTTATTTAAACAAATAATGCGATTAAAAAGGTCACATATTATTAGCAAAATATTACGCCATTGAACAACATGATTCTTCAAAACAAAGCAGATAACACCATATGAACAAAAAACCCAATATAGAATAAATATCTACAATAAAAAATAGAGAATAAAAAACAGAGTAGAAGCAAACAAAAAATAATTTCCTACACAGTAGAAGATGGCAAACAAAAAGTGCAATAACAAACACAGTAGAAGCATCAAACATACATCCAAATCTTTAAAAAAAACCTAAAATAAAATTGTTTCTATAATTTCAATTAAAAGTTTCTAAATAAAAAATCACAAGATACCAAACAAAGAGAGTACTCGGATTTGAAGATGACGGCTATAAGAATCCGATCTGCGAAAATCAAACAATAAAATCATCAAAATATCCAAATCTTAAAGAAAAAACCCATAGTAGAATAGAATAAATCAGGATTCTTAATCAACAGGATATTCAAATAGATATTGTAGATGCGTTCAAGTTAGGGTTTTGATTGAACACAGGATTTCGATCAAACTGAATACGAAATCGAATATAAGATAAATAGATGAAACCATAATATTTTAAAAGAATTGTTACCTGATTTGGATGATACGAATCGTGGAGATGATTTGCGGTTAGGGTTTATGTTGAAAGAGATGAGTTGTTGATGATCTATCATGAAGAGGAGAGGTTTTGATTTAGAGTTAACAATATGATGAATGATTTAGACCCATTATTGTCAGGCAAGCAATCAAAGACCCATTAATATTGGTAAATGATTATTGACCAAATCGAATTAGGGTTCTATTGTTTTAGGAAAGTTAATTAATATTGGTAAATGATTATTGACCAAAATTAATTGAATGATTTTTGATTTTTAGAAAAAAGAAAAATTTTATAAATTCTCACATTTGGCCACTTGGCACAATATGATAGGCTACACAATTGAGGAGCAACATGGGAATGCCAAGTGTACACATTGGCTTTCATTTATTAGTTGTATAGATGTAGGATTATTAGCTTTGCAAATTGGTCTAGATTTGCCACATCATATCCTATGTGGCATCTTTCAAATGAGAGATTGCATAATATTATGACATGTAGGATTATTAGCTTTGTAATATATATATATATATATACACACACACTAGCTTTTATCCAGGGAGTGTCCCGGGGTTGAAAAATAGAATCATTCTAATAATACTAATACTAATAGTAATAATTATTACTCTTGTAATTAAATAAATAAAAAAAATAACCTTGCTATAAGGTGACATCATGTGTTGCAGTGTTGCGCGATTCTTTCTCCTAGCTTCTCTTGATGAAGTATAGCTATCCATCTTTAGAAGAGTAAAATTTCAATGATAGCATGGTGATTGGGCTAAATTTCAACATTGTATATAAGAACCTGGTTTAAAAGAAAAAAACATGATTAATGAATAACCTAAACACTTTGTGTTTTTTTTCCTGTCACATGAAAAAATTGTTGATTATTAATTAACGGATCATAAAAAATTAGTTAATTTTTAACTTATCTTTTCAAGGAAAGCTGGCACATTTTTGTTTTGACGAAAACAACAATTGATACATGCGTACGAGTCATAACTAGCCGTACATGCAAGTTTTTTAATTGAAGTTTTTCCTTATTTTCAAACATCAGTGTGTGATAATCAATATTTGATCATTAAAGTCTAATTATCAATGTAAACTTATTAGCCTTAGGACATAGTCAGAGGTGGTCCAATATTTATGTATCAATACCATTGCAGTATAGAGATAAATGTATTGATGGACAATGATAAAAGACCAGAGGGAATTTGGGTTTGATTTTGAGCCATACGAATTTTACTGGTAATTTCATCGTCGTGCTTATGGGCGGGTGAGTTACCGGATTTTTCCCGGAATTGGTGTTTGACAACTTAGATACTCTCGGAGTACTTGATTTTGTCGAAAGGGTGTCCCATGAGTGCTCGTGTTTGATTTGTTGGCTGTTAAAGAAAAACAACAATATTTATGTTGTTGACACGGGCATGAGTTGACCGACCTCTAAATGCATCTCTAACTGAACTCATCTCCTAATTTATTTTGAATAAAAATATACAACAAGAAAGTTCGACAGTTCGACACTAAATTGTCTTTGATCCATAAAAGTTCACTATGCACCTCTTTATAACTTAACTAAAGTTATCTTTTATGTTATGGCGAATAAAATATACACAATTAAATACTTGAACACTAAAATCGTGCTTTGATCCATAAAACCACAAATAAACAAACACAAATCAAACTTATACGTGTATCGTCTCCAAAATGCTTATTAGTTATTACGATTTTTACAAAAACTGACAGTTACTAATTTTTGTTTATGATTTATAAATAAAAAGTAAGAAATTAATGTAGTCTTTTAACATCATTTTAATATGTTAACAAATAACCTCTTTAAAATCCCTTAACACAACAAGAGAGTTGTGTGCAACGCTTGGTAACATGTTACGTCACCTTTAATGTCCCAAATATTAGTGTACACTGTACACCCCATGACCTAACATTTCAAACCATAAAAATTACATGTAAAATATTTGTACATAAAGAAAAAGATGTGTATGATTAACCGATTAATCAACAACCACATTAAACCGATTTTTCAATAATCCGATCATCAATCACCTCAAAATAATTAAATTATCCATGCCGAAATTGAATAAATGGGCCGATCATGCCAACAAATCATCAAGGCAGGTCTGCGAGTAACTACTTTATAGCCAACCACCCCACAACCCTCTATAACTTGTTGGGCTTCCTCCATAGCTTGGAGCCACAAATTCATGGGCTTGAATCTGGCCCGTGAAAATCGAAGAGCCCATCTAGTTATTCTTTCGTGCCTCTCAACTCTCTCTAAGCCTTCACATGCTATAATGTTTGAGATTTCTTTACCAACCATATCTTCTAGCCTGACCCGATCCTCACCCGTGATCACACCAATGTTGAAAATAGTATCGATTGAATCAAAGACCGCACTATAGTAATGTAACCCCTCGACAACGCGATCCATCAAGCCCGTTAAGTTGTGATCCGACTCTTGTTCAATAAGTAGTACTAGTTTTGGTGACAATGAACGTAACATTCTTAAAAACTCCGACATCTTTTTATTTTCATTTACTGGATCTTTGTTTTCGTTGACATTAAAATGTGTGTCAATATGATCGTCATCCGCCAATAATACGTGAAGATTTAGTATTGACACAAATGCCAATGCTTCGCCGGGCCTTATATCAAGCATGTCTTGTGTAAGGTCCATTAATGTGATATTTAAAGGGTTATATTGGAATGACATATTCAAACTTTTAGCCACTTTTGTAAGTATGATGCCCAAATCATCTAGAGACTTCTTGTTATCACTAACACAAGTGATCTTCACCTCTGGTGGGCCCATAGGGCCATGTGAAAGCTTATTTAGAAGTTGGGCCCATAGTTGTGGATCGCCCGAACCCATATCAATGATGTGGATGGCACGGTCCCAAGACATAGCTTGGACCAAGGTTTGGATCAAGACAACATAAAAAAATGTCATGTAAGGAAATGATTTTGAGAACATAGAGTGAGCCTCACAAGCCCAACCTTGGTTCAGGCTCATGGGCTCTAAATGATTTAAAGCCTTATAAACCCCGGGCCATCGTCTTATTATTCTGTTTGCCAATGCAGCAGCAAACCTAGCAGCCAACCGCTGCATGGAGTCACCAGTGACAGACGCCAACTGCGATACATGTCGGAGGCATGTGTCAGCACGGTGGATATTGCCAGAGGATGCATGGTTGGCACAAGTTAGCAAGAGTTGAATGAGTTTGACACTTCTTTCTTCACGCTCAAATGAGTGTGAAGGATTAGAAGATGGAAGGGTTAAAGAAAGGGTCGCATCTGGCTTCATTGACGGTAATGATGAACTCGGTTTCATTGATGGAAGGATGGTTTTAAGAAACAAAGAGTAAAATTCAAGACTTAAAGTGAATGATTTGGAGCTAGTTCTAGGAAACATGTTACTTGTCTTAATCTTGATGTTGTATAAATCAAGACTAATCAAATACGAAGTGCTTCACAGCCTTGTACACTCTGAAGTGAAGGTTGTACCCTTCATTAAAATAACTCTTTGTGGGGTAATATGAAAACTATAAACAAACACCAAGTGTTTGGGCGTTTATGTAGAGGTGGGAAAACGGGCCAAATTTACGACAAGTGCCGGGCAAAATAAGGTAGTGGTACAAAGGGAATTTGCGTTGAAGTTTGGCGTTTTTGTTTGGATTGTATTAAGTTTAGGTTGTTTAGCAAATAAATTTATGGGCAAGGTTAAAATAATCATGCCATTTCGTAACCTTGGTCCTAACCTAAAATGTCAAACAAGTAATGCCAAATCAAGAGTCTACCGATGTTGTTTAAGCCAAACAATGGAACTAATCACATATTTAAGAGGGGGGCAAACGATAATTGTGGTTAGACGGCCGATATATATAAATCTTGAAAATATATTTTCTTTATGGAGTGATATAACAGCCATTCATCAAATAACTATGATTTGCACGACTAACATGTCGCGGATGAACTTTTCCTCATAAAACTTATGAGAAAGTGTATAAACATAGGATATGCGACAAACTGTTGCATAGAATCAAATCCTGCCCCGTATATCTTTCTAATTGTACTGAACTTTATGTCAAGGTAGATATGCGTGCAGCCAATTAAACTACATTGGAGTATGTTACTACTCTACATGTAACATGTTATTCTTCCATTTTATACTCTTCAAAGGTTCATACTCAAAACATTGATAAACAAAAATGAAAACCAAGTATAAGATTGTGAAGATGGTACTCGTTAGCGGATGGTTATGACAAATGCACAATTAAGTGTTTTATGGGTCCAATCATCTTATAAACTATAGTTCTTTAGCTTTCTAATATAAACTATAGAGTAAATTGCCATTTTCATCCATGAAAGGTAAAATGGTCATCTTACATGACTTTTTATTGTTTACCTTTTTAAGACTAAATTCTGGCATTTTGGTGCCCATGGTTTGGTAAAAAAAAAGGATTTATGGATTTAAATAATCCTAACTATTGGCTACTGGCCGCTACCAGTCACACCTAACGAAATATGTGCTAATAGTCTCACCTTTTAACATATTGACCATTAACAGACCCAAAGTAACTGAGGTCTAACTCTGTTAGTGTGATGCTGGTGTGGCATATTTGTGTGTCAAAAATGATCATACATGACAAATGACATGGCGTTTTTGTTAAATAATTAAAAACAAACATGTCTTCAGTTTTTCAGCCTTAAATTCAAACACCAGACCCACCATTGTTAACCACATGTACCTAAATTGACACCCATAGCCCATAGACATGTCTTTGTTATATACTAATAACAAACATGTCTTTGTCATTATATACTAACAGACTTAGGCCTTAGTTAGTTTGAGTCCATTTGTGAACAATATGTTAAAAGATGGGACTGTCAGCGCATATTTCATTAGTTGGGACTGGTAGCAACCACTAGTTGGAATTATTTAAATACATTACTTCTAGAAATATCACTTTTATCAAATAGTTTCTTTTGTAATAAAAAAAGTTTTAATTTATTTATTTTGTATTTTTTGAGTTTTTTAACAATTGAACACTTGAGGTTTGCTATTTCTTGTCATTATCATCCAATTTACCAACGTTATCTAAATTTAAGGGTAACTCATGGGCGCTTTAGTCTTTTTGCTAAATATACAAGACTTTTATTACAGTTTACAATTTTTTTAACCACTAAACAAAATAAGCGGGATCCACCTCCCATTCTTCTTCATCTAGACTGCCATTTTTATGAAACCCGGCCTAAAAGTGTAAAACTACCACCGGCCACCTCCAAAAATTACCTTAAAATCATAGCCGCCGCACCAACTACAACCTAAAACCACAACCGCCACACCACCTCCATCTTGAAACAACCACCGTTGCACCACCTGCACCCCATAATAACCGTCTTCAGGGCTGTAAATGAATCAAACAACACAAGCAAGTCCTTGTTCGTGTTCATTTGTTAAGAAAGTATGTGTTCATGAACTGTTTATGAGCACTTACTGAACAAGATATTTTCAGTTCGTGTTTGTTTGTTAAGGAAATGAAAGTGTTTATGTTCATTTGTTTGTTTGTTTGTTAAAGTTATGTGTCGAATAAAAGCGAATGTAGACAATCACAAATGAATGTAAAGGAACACAAACATGCGTTCATGAAAAAAAAAGAGCACAAACTAACACATACTAAATTTCGAACAAAATCAACATTTTTCGTCACACACATTATCCGTATCAGTATACTTTGTGTGTGTCCCCAACTAGGTGATAAAGATGTGTCTGTAAATCAATAGCTAGGTACAAGGGGGAGATTGTTAGTGCATTTTATGTTTGTCCCCAGCTAGTAGTTAGTCAGTTTGAGTCGTTGGCTAGGTTAGATAGCGTTTATTATATATTTAGTGTGCCAATGGCAATTTTGTAATTACCAGGTTAGGGAGACTAACCCTCAATTTTAATAGGACAAGAGACTAAGACAAGGGGAGACTAAAATGAGGTATAAATACCTTTGTCTGTTCCCATTCTCTGTACCCTTAGCCATTAGGTGAGTCCTAAGTGTGTGTTTTCTATGGTGTAATCTGGATTCTCTGCGTGAGATTAATCAAATGAGATTTGATTTAGCTTTTTTTATATTTCCTATTCATCTATAATCATCTCTTGTAACTATCAAAGTCCGAATCATTGTTTCCGCCTATGATTCAGATCAAAACCCGTGGGTTAAAGTTCTTGTTCGACGAAGAAAACGGTCCTATAATCCACCCAGAATACACTAATCTCAAAATCCAAACATGTTTGACATAATTTTGATCACATAATTACCAAAAAAATAATGACGCTTAAAAACACTAAATTGTCATATTAAACTTGAAATCCCGTTTAATCCACCTAAATAATAGTTAATCAAAACACGTGAAGTAATATTAATATGTAATACATTAATTAATAATCTAGCAGAAAATTTAAAGTACTTAAATTAAAAATAAAAAGTTAAAAAACCCTAATGAACTATCGAACAGAAACAAACATAGAACGTTCATAAACATAGATGAACGAATGTGGCATTTGTTCATGTTTGTTTGTTTAACTAAACATATAAAATTTCTAGTTTGTGTTCGTCTATTTATTAAATGAACAGACATAAATGAACTTCCGGCCAAACAATTCACGAACTGCGGGGAACACATCTAGAGTGTGCATGATTCGATTAAGTTCGGTTATTAACCTCAACTGAAATCAAAGTCATCGATTAATCGATCTTACTAACCAGTCGGTTAATTGGTTCGGTTTATTTTGTTATATTGTCGGTTTGCAGTTTAGTTAATAACCAAAACTAAACTTTGACCAAAGTTTTTATTTAGAAGTAAATGAATTGAGGGTATAAATACATGAAATGGAGATATAAAAGCTAAGAATGTATGAATACATGAATGGTTCAGCTTCAATTTGGTTGATTTTGGTTAACTAAGGGTTTAAAAATTCGATAACCGATTTTAAGTTGATTCGGATTTTGTTTAATTCGATTTTCAATTGATTTCGGTTTAGTTTCTTCTGTTTTTTGTTTGGTTTCGGTTAACAGTCCAGTTATATTCATTTCGGTTTAGTTTCTTCTGTTTAATTCAAATAGGGTTATTGTTCACGTAACACGTCAATCTTTTTAAACTAAAAAACAATAGCAAAACTGTACTAAAAAAATACGGCTATTGGATCTTAATAATCTAAACTTTCACTCATTAGCCGGCAACAACGATCCCAACTTTCAACGTATTGGTCAACAATGAACCTTTGTTAACTGATAACTAACACAGTTAGTGGATGATGACGTGGCATGCCAACACTATAGCATGGTTGATGACATAGGCGCTAACATGGCATGGCATGCCACGTCAGCGTCCATTAACTTAGTTAGTTCTCAGTTAACAAATGTTTATTGTCGGCCAATACGTTGAAAGTTGGGATCGTTGTTGGGAATTTTTGAAGTACAGATTATTGTTGGCCAATGGGTGAAAGTTTTCATTATTAAAATCCAATACCCAAAAAAATAAAATAATTGTTTTTATGATGTACTTTTCTAAACTAATGAACTACGAAACAATTATGATCATCTAAAAATCGGAGGGTGGTTAGCTTAAAATGAGGAGAAAAATCTAAATATTATTTAAATAAGAAAAAATTTTATAAAGTTGAGGGAATTAAAGTGTAAGAGCATTCACAGTAGCCGCTCTATCTTCATCTCTATAATTACATTAAAAATCACTACATTTTTCTCACATTTTCTATTTGATAATATTTTTTATATACTTTTATCATTACTTTTTCTCTCTCCTCTTCTCACAACCATTTTCAAAAGTATTAAAAAATTATGGAGGATGAATAGTGGCTCCTCCAAATTTACTGATGAATAGTAACATTTTCTCTCTCCTCTACTTACAACCACCCAAAACCACTTAACAAATTATGGAGGACCCACTCACATATTTATGGAGAATCTACTGTGAATACTCTAAGTAGTGTTTGAAATAGTAATTTACTCTAATTTTAGAGTTAAATTTTATGCATTAAACTAAAAAATATATTTAAGTTTTGGGTATCTTAAAATGTTTTTTTCAAACGCATATTATATATATATATATATATATATATATATATATTTTGCTTAGATCAAGCGAGAGCATCCTTGAGTTGAGAGAACTATAAAAGCTCATACTTCCTAATTTTTTTTTTTTGCCAAAGCTTATGAGTTTTATTAATTAAGAGATGCAGTATATATATATTGCGTTTTTTACGCTTGTGTTTTTTGGTGTTACATAAGCGTAAGAATAATTACGTAATTAAATTAGCGTCAATATTACACTTATGTAAAACCAAAAAAACAAAAGTGTAAAAAAAGGGTACAATATTTTGTTTATTTTTTAAATCTCTTAGTTAAAGAAAAACATAAGGTTTGACAACTTTTTTTAAATGTTCGGAAAGTAGGAGTTCTCACAACTCTAGAGGGTTCTCATTTGTACCTATACACACATGCACTTGGTTAGAAACTCGTGTATTATATGAGTTAAATAAATATAATTTAATGTACTAAGTAATAAAAAATTTCTCTTTAAAAACTTGTGTATTGAATAAACCTGTATATTATACGAATTGAATAAATATAACTCAATCGGTTAACAAATACAATCATCAAGATATTTGTTTTAAAAATGTATGTTGAAGCTAGTACTATTTACTTAGGACATGGGGTGTACCTTCACACCAGGGGTGTTAACAGTAACGTGACATTTTAATTTTCATTGTACACCACTCCCTTCCCATGTTAAAGGGCATTAAAGTGACACTAAGTTAACATGTTAACATGAATAAAAAGAAAGAAAGTTAAGGGGATGGGGTAGAGTTAAAGGGCGTTAAACCATTTCCTTGAAGTGAGCTAGTGTGAAAAGAGACAAAGTGGAGGATGTGGCATATAGGTGGAGTTAAAGGTGGTTAGAGTATACCCCATGGCCTTACTATAACATTTTACTTTGATTATAAAATAAAAAATTATGTGTTACATGGTGTGTACCTTAACACCAAGGGTGTTAATGGTGATGTGACATTTTAACATTCATTATACACCACTCCCTTCCCGTATTAAGGGACGTTAAAGTGGTCGTAGGTTAACATGTTAACAAGAATCAAAAGAGAGAAAACTAAGGGATGCGGTAGCCTCTTTGGTAGCCTCTTAATGAGCCTCTGAACGATTCAGCTTTGAATGGTTCAGCATTTAGACTGTTTGTTTCAACATAAAAAAAGGATCTGAATGAAATGGTTAAGAGCTGAATCATTCAGACTTGGTGCATAGCTGAATCATTCAGAGCCTCTTAACCATTCAGACTTTTTAATGATTCAGCACTTAATCAATCAAACAGCCCCTAAATATTTTGAGGGTGTGATTTCCTTTCCTTAAATAAAATACTAACTGAGTGCGAGTATTAAATAAAATACTAACTGAGTGCGAGTATTAAATACATTAGTTATGATAAATTGTACTTGTATTTTCCTTTAATAGGAGTGGTGATTTATCGTTCAAAAAAAAAAGGAGTGGTGATTTAATTATTATTAAGGTTTTATTCGTAATTATTTTCAATGTATATATCTCTAAATATATCTCATATATAAGGGTGTGGACTTATTATATGACACTTTTTTTCTTAACGTTCTGTTTTATACCACGAGCTTACAGAAATATATTAATATCGTAATTGGACGTGTAACATGTATACTACATATAATCCAAAGCTACTAAATTTAAAAGAAAAAAATGTGAACACGTATTACAGATACGACGGTTTAGGGTGAATATCTATACATATAATAAACCAAAGCCATTTTAATGACATGGCACTCAAAGAGGCATTCTTCTCCTTGAGTGTGTCATGTGTCATCCCATGTGGCATTGAGATATTTTAGGAAAAAAAAATTAAAAATAAAATTGGAATTTTCTCTCTTATGTTTCCTCCCATAATTTTTAAACGTTAATATCTTTTATATACGAGATTTTTTAAAGAAAAAAATTACACCAAATTAACGAGCGTTTTATTATCTTTCCAACGAGTACCATAGTGCTATATAAAAAACGGAGAAAAAAACGACTATTTTTTGTGGGGTTTCATTTATACAGGAAAAAAAACACAAAGTGTTCATGTAAATCATTAATCATGTATAGGCAAGTCACTAATTATGTTTAAATCAGTAAATATGAATTCTATTTTCAACATGCGTTAGCATTGGAGTTATACATTGTTTTAGGTTAGATATTAACATTAGAGTTATACATTGTTTAAGGTTAGACGTTAACATTGGATATACATTTTTAATTGTTTTGGGTTAGGTGCTAATCGAAGTTTTCTTGCATGTAATTGTAAAGCAAATCATTCTATTTCATATCTAAAATTAACATGTCATATTAGATTTCTCAACCCCGGGACGTTCCCGGGGTATAATCTAGTATAAATACATTGCATATATCAATACATCTGTAAAATAATTGTTCTTTATCTTTCGTCATTCATATAATAATATCGTAGCAACACAAAGAGTGAAAGAGTCACTTTCTATTATAGTTATTATTACCATTTTAGTTAATCCTTCAACAACAGCATGATTCAATTCTTCCCTATAACTGCATACCATAAAAAGATTTTGAGTCATATTAAGATACATGCATCTTTCTACCTTCAATTAAAACACAAAGAAAGAGCTAGTTCTAGAAGCTGGCCTTTTCATAACATAATATCTTAATCAAGGTCAGTTTTCATTACTATAATGTACCTAAAACACCAAGGAGAAAGCTTCAAGAGTTTTCCACCGTTGATTCAATCATCTGTAACCATCATCGACACCTTGCGAATCCACGTAGACACCTTTCGAGCCGTTTAAGTTTGAAGGGGAACTACTACTAATTAAGTTTTTTAATTTAAAAAGAAACAGACCAAATTCATTCCACCTTTGACGTACATAGAATCCGATAAAGATGTATGAATCTGCTCATATAATAATACTAACACCCATTCTACATTGGGAAAGCTTTTTTGATTAATATATAGTCTAGGTGTTACACATCACTGTCCAAATTGGCATATTATCACTTAAACTAATGACCTACATTATTAAAAATTGCGTTAATAACACATAAAGACTGCTTAATTAACCAAGCACCACGACACGTGTCGACGAGCTGACTCGTCACCTTTTAAATATTTTAACATTCCACCACCCGAAATAGTAACGAGAAGCTTCTTCTACTCTAAGATCAATAGCAACAAAAAAAGGCATGTTACGTGTATTAACATATGTTACAATAGGATTGGGCATGGGCTGTTTTCAAGGAGACACCAACAACCACTATGTTAGTATTTCAAATTTTAATATTAAAACAGTGGTCCTCTTTTAGATTCTGTGTTATCATTGTAAGTATGACTTAAGCTTTGTTAAGTAGTCATCATATCAGGAATGTTTTCTTTGATGTTTAAGTAGTAGGACACTTGCTCGATTCCTATTGGGTAGCCGTATAAACTACACCGTATCAGATTTGCAAATAAAAAATTAGTATTATCAAGATTGTGATATCATCATATCTTAAACGCACTAAATTTGCTGATGATGGATGCTATATATATTTATATATAAGCTGAGGGTGTTCCAAGTTAAAGAGCAATTTGTGTTGCATGAATAGGAGACAAGAGAATATATATATACATATAAGTGGAAAAAGAGCGATATGGATGGCGTGATGGGGTGGAGAGTGGCGGATGAAGGATGGAGGAAGGGACCTTGGACACCCGCGGAGGATAAGTTGCTTATGGAGTATGTTGCATTGCATGGAGAGGGGAGATGGAGCTCGGTAGCCGGTTGTTCAGGTATGATCTAGAGATCAAGTTTTGTAATTTATAAGTTTGAAAAAAAAATATATGCTACTTAAACATCAAAGAAAACATGCATACTTTGTCACATACACATGTTTTGTGAGATATGCATATGTATCTGCCACTGCCTTAATGCGTATAGACAACAAGGCAGTGATAGATATACATGCATGAGTATTTACCAGACTGCCACTGCCTTTATGCTTATAAATCAATAAGGCAGTCGCAAGTTATTTGTTTTCGGCTTTTAATCTTGATTTTGTGATCCATGTTTAGGATTAAAGAGGAATGGGAAGAGTTGTAGGTTGAGGTGGGTGAATTATTTGAGACCGGGCCTTAAGAAAGGCCAATTATCACCTCAAGAGGAAGGCATCATTATAGAACTTCATGCTTTATGGGGAAACAAGTAATTCATCTTGTTCTTTATGCACTTTATTTCTTTCAACTTGTTAGCTCATTACATGATCTTTAAAACCATATCTATATATCTTTTTATACGCAGATGGTCTACGATAGCTAGATACCTACCAGGAAGAACGGATAATGAAATAAAGAACTACTGGAGAACTCATTTCAAGAAGAAAGGAAAGCCATTGCAAAACGTGAAAAGTCAAAAATATGAGGCTCAATTTAGCTACAATCAAGACCAAAACGTTCAAGAAACAATGAATAATACCACATCATCCGAATCAGAAGTGCACGATGTAGGAATGATCACTGAAACCGCTACTCTCACAGGCCTGGTGGCCAACGATGAGCAACAACAAACAAACTCATGTGTGATGGCTCAAGATGTTGCAAAATGGTGGGACACCGTATCTGAAGATAGCTTGTGGAGTGGCTATATATGGAATCTGAACCATGATCTTCCAAACCAAGCTGCTATGGAACAATCATTTGGTCCATGTTATTGACTCATAGCACATAGAGGTTTCAAAAGTTGAAGATTCTATGTGCATGGTACGTTCAGCTAGTAGATAACATTTTTTTGGCTTGTTTGTTTGTATAAAAAGACACTAGTGAAATAAATATCCTTAAACACCATGCATGTGACTTGAGTTTTGTTAGAGATTTGGGTCAAAGAAAAGCACATATATCGCTTTGATCCCAATACATGATTGGAAGGAATTAAGACATTAAGTGAATTTGCTTCGAGCTAAACATGTTGTTGGTATTTTAAGAGCATCGCCAATTGCAAGCTCCGTAAATTAAACGCCCTCATCTCATATCTGCACGATTGCCCGCAAAAAAACCCCATACTTGGGGGGCGGGGCGCCACCCGAATTGTTCACGTGTATTCACTACTAGCACGGTAACACTGCCACTACCCGCGCTAGTAGTGGTCCTGTGGACCGTTTTACTGGTTGTATCTACCGTGTTGGTACCGGTTTTTAATTTTATTTTTGAGTTTTATAAATGCAAATTTATTTGTTTTAACTGTTTGTTTTTAGTGTTGTTTTCTTTTTACCGTTTGTTTTATAATTTTTTTTAATTATTTTCTTTGTTTTAAAATCTAATTAAAAAAAAACATAAATAAGAACATTTCATTAAAAATAAAATTAAAACATAAATATTAAACATAAAAAAATACATTAAAACAAAGGAAAAAACTTAAAGTTAGCGCAACAATCACTATGCCTCGACATGGTCGAAATCGTTGCCGTA
Source organism: Ambrosia x helenae (assembly GCA_030844895.1). Classification (NCBI taxonomy): domain Eukaryota; kingdom Viridiplantae; phylum Streptophyta; class Magnoliopsida; order Asterales; family Asteraceae; genus Ambrosia; species Ambrosia x helenae. Next base: position 16,876 of record JAUTDX010002844.1, on the reverse strand, counting down.
TCGAGCCTCATACTCATAGTGAGTGAAGTCGATAGCCAACTCCTCATCAAGGTCCGGATCGTCCCTCACCGTTTGCTTGTATAAGGTGGTCCACCTCTCACACTTGATATAGAGATCGACCCACTTGAACTGGAGGTCTCGGAGGGTCTTGGTGGTGTTGGTGCTAACGTGTTCGATGAAGTCGCTAAACACGCGAGCCCAATACCCCTACGGGGGGTAGGCTGACCCTTCGTCCCTCGAGAGTTTTTGAATCTTTGGGTCATTTGAGGCGTCCTTGTGAAAAACCACAAGTGTCATCTCTTCCTCATCGGTCCACGGGTTCATATTGGTGGGTGAGTGGGTGTTTTTTTTTTATCGTTTGTTTGTGTGGCTTTTAACCCCACGGTTTCTTCTATTTATATGCAACAATTTTGAATGGTAAGAAGATAAAATTAAAGGTCTGACCGTTTAGGTGATAAAAATTAAATTCGTTCGAACGGTTTCCAAGAGTTACTAATAAATTTTGCTGACCGTTTTGTGTGACGGTTTTAATAATATGAATAAAAGTTTAAAACCGTGTGAAAATGTAAAAAAAAAAAGTTTGGGTTTTAAATGAAAATAAATAAAAGAATCAGTGGAGTGTTGCTTCCAAAAAAATGTTTTAGTAAAGTAAATAAGTGAAGTGGTGTGACAAAACAGGATTGGTTAAAATCAATGAAAGAAAAAAAATATTCTACAAGCACCCCTTGACCCCTTACAAAGAGATTCTATTTTATATTTAACAAGTAAATGTGAATCCGTACAATGTGACGATAAACTTGTAAAGCTTGTTTTTATATAAAGTTTATGTGGAAACATAAATAAAAATAATAAGGCAAATTAAATATATATGAATAAAAATAAGCACGCCTCAACAATATATTCGAATTAAAAAAAATTACATCGAATTTGAATATAGTTTACATCAAATCATAGAAGCACGATTTTGAATAAAATTTACATCAAGAACCAAATTTCAAGTCTGTGGTGGAGACATTTTCTCAGCATATCCTTGAATCTCTCCCAAGCCTCGTAGAGTGACTCTCCATCTTCTTGGCAAAAGGTGGTGATGTCATTTCTTAGTTTTGTGGTTTTGGTTGGGGGAAAGTATTTTGAGAGGAATTTTTGGGCAAGGTCGACCTATGTGGTGATGGAGCCTGCTGGTTGCGAGTTTAGTCATGCTTTGGCACGATCCTTTAATAAAAAAAAAGGAAAGATGCGAAGTCGGATAGTGTTAGGAGTGACGTTATGCAACTTGAAAGTATCACCAATTACGAGAAAAATTGCGATATGAGCATGGGGATCTTCATCGGGTAAACCATGAAAAGTACAATTTTGTTGTATCATGTGGATGACATGAGACATAATTTCGGTGGCCTTGACAATCTTTCGAGAGGCATCATCGGCCCGCATCCTGGCCTCCGCCTCTGCCTTCTCCTTCTCGAGCCGAGCCTTCTCCGCCTGGAATTGTTGCTCTTCCAGACGAAGACGCTCCTGCTCAGCCTTCTCCGCCTCAACCTTTCTCGCAGCTTCATCGGCCTTTGCCTGGGCCTCAACTTTCTCCTTCTCCCTCCACAAACGGTCCTCCTCTTTTTTCCTCTCCGCCTCAGCAAGCTCCTCCACAGTAGAAGTTGGCGGAGAGGAAGTAGGGATCACCTTGGGAGCGGCCACTACAAGGAAGAAAAAGAGAGGTTAACGCAAGCATTTCTAACAAGAAATCTATATAGAGGGCAACATTTACATGAACTTTTCTTCACAATCTTGTAAAGAACAGGTTGGCATACAGGAGGGGCAGTTATATCAACAGAAAATTAGCAGCTGACTTCCCCGAGCCCCCGCTCCCTTCAGCGCTCTTTAAGCTACCCCCACTCCGACTCTATCATCTTTCTTGCACTTAAACACCCATTTAGTGCCAATTTTCTTCATGTCTGGTGATAGATCTGTCAACGTGCAGACACCTAATTTCTGAAATTGTTGTAACTCTTGTTGCATCGCATCCACCCATGATTCGTCTAGCATAGCGTCCTTGTACGTCCGAGGCTCAACCTGCGAAACATAATAAGCAAAAGGCCAATCATTTTGATCACCTGATTTTTGAATTTTAGTATATAGGGAAAGAGCTCCAATATTCTCAGTCGATGATGCACGCCTCAATTGTCCTCAAGTCATCACACAGCTTCCAAGATCACCTCACAAACTATTCCATTTTATAGACTTTGAACACAAATATACTAAGATCGCCATTTTAACTAAAATAACTAACAAAGATTATCAAATGTGTCAAATATCAGTAATAATACCATTAGACTGATTAAACCCTTTTAAATGCAGATAAGCATTCCTGATCATTATTCGCCAAACTTTTACAAAACCAATACCTGTTTGCAGTTTCATGGTGTAAACATATTAACAATTTAACTAGTTTACTAGTGAGTGATTAACCGGAGGGTTAACAATTTAACTAGTTTACTAGTGAGCGATTAACCGAAGGGTTTTTCAACATGTACCCGACTAACCAAAACACTAATCATCAAAGTCATACAAAGATCATCACGAATCCAATAACAATGAAACATATTTGCAATATGATCATCAAGATTATAACATGAAAAATGCCAAATTCATACAAAACATGATTAACATACAAACGATTGTTTAAAATATTAAATACTAGTGTTTATGCTCTTAGGCTTACAATAATACATAGAACATCAAACCAACCCTTGAAAATCCGCTTAGAACTAACAAGAGTTAAAAGATCAAACCATAAGCAAGCAAGAATTTAGATGGATTGGATGATGAAAATGGCTTCAAATCAACTTGTAGGCTTGTAATCAATAAGCTACAGCAGCATTCGTTGCCCAGAAATCGTCCAGAAGCAGTGCAAAATACCCAATATTTGATCAATAGCTGCCATGTTCTGTTTTATAGAATTTTCAAAAGTGCATGGTAGTGCAAATGGGTTGCACGGTCCTGCACTTTATTTTGATCGTGACATCAACATACGTGGGTTAGACAAGTGGGTCAAGTGGGCTGGTCAACCAGATAAAGGTGCATGGTCATGCACTTAGTTCGTACGATCGTGCTACTTTATTGTTACCGATAATCTGGTTGCATTTTGGTTGCACTGCCTGTGCTTCTGAGCATTTTGGACCCGCACAGCCATGCACATGGCCTACACGACCGTGCAGTTCTAGGATTTCCAAGAACATGGTTGCACTGCCTTGTGCACTACCTGTGCTTCCAAGCTAGGCAAATCAGCACGGTCGTGCACATGGGTTGCACGGCCGTGCACTTTCATCAGAATGTGCAGGAAATGTCCATTTCATCCAGTTTTCTCCCATTTTCTTCAACTTCGTCTTTGGGGTGCCATTTAAGACTTACAGTATCAATAGAACACAGTTAAGTATCAAATCTACGAAATTAACGTTGAAAACACGTAATTTGGAAGTTTAATCGGGGACTTAAATATGTATATTTTAACGTATATTACCTAACCAGTCCATTCCTATGACTATATCAAATTCTCCACGCTCCATAGTCATTAGGTCTATAGGGATCGTATGATCATTTAAACTTATCGTACAAATCTTAAGAGTGTCAACAAGTTCCTTCTGACTTCCAATAGCCATTTTTATCGTAAAAGTATGACCTAAACTTCTGTTGAAAACAATATCAAACACACATGTGCATATACATTATTTACGAGATACATACCCATGATGACATCTCGAGTATTCTTGGTTTCTTTTGTGGTAGGTACGAACGCGCATCTCCACGATGATTCGGTTTTAATTTATCATTCTTCTTGAGCTTGGGACATTCAGATCTCATGTGGTTAGGATCACTACACTCAAAATATTCTTTTCTCTTCTCTTTGCATTCTTTAAGGACATGACTAGTCTTTTTGCAATAGAGACAAGGCTGAAGATGGCATATCCCAAAAAGATATTTGTTACAGGTTCGACAGAGAGCCAGAGAAGTTTCTTTGGCCTTTTTGCGTTTCTTGCTTTTGTTTTTCCTTTTCCCACTTTCTTTTTGGTTCAGGAGATTCGGCTTCTCGTCGCAGCATTTCGGCAACCATGATGGCGCTACCTTCAATTGTTTCTAAAAATTAGGGATTTGTATTTAATAAATACCATCATCTCAGAGGGTAAGCCCTAGATTAACTTATTGGCCAGTTGTTCCTCAATTGTGTCTAAAATCTCTGTACATTTTGTTTCCTAATTTTAATTGGAAGGACTCTACTTCCAGTTGTTCATGTTCACTAGGAGGACGAAATTTGGCAAGAAACATATGGACAAATTCACCCCAACTCATATTCTTAACTTTTTCTTTGTCCTCTATTCATACTATAATATTTTAACCAATGAAGCGTTTTAGCTTCAAAAATATGTATAATGAACCATACTTTGTTATGGTCATTACAATAACATAATATCCAATACTAACTCCATTCCATTAAGCCAGTCCTGAGCTTCTATTGCTCCCTTTCTTCAGTCAAATGATGGAGGCATATAGGACATGAAGTTCTCATAAGTGCACTCATTTGAATTGGTTTAAACTTTTGCTTCGGGTTGTATGGTTGTAGCAATTGTTTCTTTTCTTTCCCTCTTTCCCTCTCCTGTACTGGCGTGGATTTAGCCGAGCTCTACTCATGTCATTTTTCTGATGGGTTTTTAGTTTGTGTATTTGTTATTATTTTTTCCACTTCCATAACTGTATTATGGATATCTTCACAATTTAAATGCATTTTAATACTGGATTGAGATCTAACACTATGGGAGGGAGTTCAAGCCTATGATAGCCTTCATCGTTTATGTTGTTATTTTGTTCTTGTCTAAGACCTTGTTCACGTCTAGATCCTTGTTCATCTATATATTCAGACATCGTCCCTTCCAATAGGAATATAATTATATATAAACTACTGATATGTACTAAAAATCTCTATACCACAACCCTTACGGTACACATAATATACATACGATATAGATTCTGGAACTAAGTAGACATAACATAGATTATTTATTCATGCCCGACTTAAAAACTCCAGTAAGTGTTTTTCCTACAGACAAGTTACTCCTAGCTTAAGAATATTATTTAACTTACAGAGCTTCACTAGTTAAAGCTTAGGCATTCCTCTAATACATATTTCCCCAAAACCTTGGGCTCTAATATGAATTGTAACATCCCACCCATAACCCGGGTGATTAGGCATGATTATTACAAAGCATAACTTTTATTAAACCTATAGTAGTTTAAGTACAAACAATATTTATTTAAAAAGTGTTAGCAACTAAAAACTTACTAGTCTTCTAGGCTCCACTACTACCAAATAGTTCATACAACAATCCTCACGGTTCACCTTAGATAAATATACTTAAAATAATGTCAGCTAAAGGCAGGTTACCTCATGTTATACAGTTGATAAAATAATTACATTGAAAATTATGCATACACAAGATGGGTTATGACTACCATACTGGCTATCCAATAACAATTGTACAACTGACACACTGCCCCCCCCCCCAATAGTGTCACCACACCATCGTGTAGGTGTAGAATCTGTTACTGAGCGCATGGTTACACCATACTGGACACCCATGCCCTGTTTCAGCTTTTCGTAATGTATCCATTTAGCATACATGAATCCTTTACACCCCCACAGATATTCACATATTATAGAATTCTCATTGTTACTGGTTTAGACATGACAAGAATTTTGATTGGATTTTGGATTTGTACCGGTCAATCAAATAGATGCTTCAAGCGGATCAACTTTATACAACGGGCCAACATTCACTCTTAGCAACTAGTTGTTTCAATTCATGGATTATTACAAAATAATGAAAGTGTTGATTAGATCAGCTTGATTCACATGATTGATATGTTTTATTGTTATTAATGGGTTTTAGGGAATTATGGGGATCTCAGTGACATATTGAATATTTTGTTAGGATTTTAACTATCAAAACACTGATTTTGGTCATTGTCTGCAATGATGAAAATTGTTTATTTTGTTTTATTTTTTGTACCAAGTTCAACCTTCTTAAACTCTAATTTTGTAGTGATATTGAGAATTCGAGGTAACGGTGAGTTTCCAAGTTGAACCCAAATAGGGGTTGTAGTTCCGTATAATTTTATTTGTTTCTTATCCTAGTCTGGTCTGAGTGGGCTTGCTTTAGATGGCATTGCAGATTTGGTCATCTTGATTGTAACAGTTTGTAGCAGCTACATGATAAAGGTACGGTATATGGAGAAATTTAATGAACTATGCTCAATTTTGTTTTTGTAAAGGTCATGGAGTCGGTGTATATTGGTTACAAGCTTGACTCAGTTTGAGCTTTTAGCATACCGATCTCGCATTGGTATTCTATGTGAAGTCGTATAAGAGTAAGGAAAGTCACACTTAGTCATGGTAAAAAGACTCAATGCAAGTATAGCTCAACAGTGGAACATTTCATTAACATCCTTACTTTGAAATTTCACCCGAACTAGCACCAACCGACCCATTACCATTTACCAGTTCGGTCTCTAGGCCCAATCAAGTATTTTTAGCTAATGGACTTTCCGTTGCAAAACAAGTAAACGGATTGTTATTTGTTAAACATTAACTCTTCGTTCACAATTCATGTTACAACGTTAAGAGTTCTATTACACAACTTTTAAGATATTATGCTAAGTTCATTAAAATGTGTCTCTTTATTTTAAAATTCTGTTGCACAAGTTGAGCTATTATGTTCCAATTGCATATATAATTTTGAGATCTTGCTGACTATTCACATGTGTTGGAGAAGTTCTAATAACTCATTTTATACTATCATCTAAGTGGGTTAGTAAAATCCTTGATCAGTTGTAGTTATGATTACGTTTCCGTTACCATTTAACTTTTATTAAAAACCGGCTTGCCTTGCCGAGAAGAGCAACCGGTGAAAACCACTTGTTTGTGTCAAGGTAAAACCACATGTTTTTATCCATTAAATAATATAAGTATTCCTAGACATTAGGATATCACCAGTGATCTTGAAGTAGTTTTTTTTTTTTGAACTTTAACTTTCATTAGCAAAACGGCGAGTCCTCAAACAGAGGACCACCAACAACCAAAACAAACAAATTACATCATATACAAAGGCGAAACTACCTAATCCTTCCAAACCAAATTCTTGAATCTACTTCTACTCTTTACCCAAAGGAATGTCAAAGACTTTACACTCGAGACGCCCTCATGCACCTTTGGATCCTTGTCGTTGAAAACCTTATTATTCCTAGCACTCCATAAGGCCCAAAAGTGACAATGATTATACCTTGAATCAATTTTCTTCCATTTTTTCTTCCAAAGCTTGCTTATATAAGTTCAATAAATCACGTATATCAAAAGCGATAATATTCTGTAATCCGCACCATCGCCCTACCGCACTCCAAACCCCGTACGAAAAACCACAACTCGAAAAGAGATGAGTTGCATATTCATATTCAAAGTCGTAAAGGACGCAAACCTGGCTTGCAACTCTTACATTCCTTTTTGTCTAAAGCAAGATCCGTGGGTAGACGGTCCACTTCGGCCCTCCATGCTAATATGTTACACTTCAACGAAATCCAAGAGACCCACTTGAATCTATACCAATCAACGACCGCTTGATGTTTCTAAATAAAATTTTTGGCATCTTTAACAGAAAAGGGGACAGCTCCTAGACCGAACCAAGACCAAGAATCAGCGCAGTTCCAAAGCCTCACCTGCAGCAAAACAGACTACAGAACAACCCATTCGGATATACATCCTGACTCCGAAATCAGCCTTCTGTCGAGCACAGACCATGATCCGGTCCCAACTTCTCCGACCCACTTGTCACGTATCGAACAATCTGGACGGATCCACCCTAAAAAGATGTGGGAACTTATTTTTAAGCGACCCATCCAAAATCCAATGTTCAAGCCAAAATCGAATCGACTTCCCATCACCACAGATACCCCTAAATCTGCTATGGAACGAAATATCACCGAACTTGAGCTTTTTGCTTAGCCGCACTATAGCAGCTCAACAACCAGTAGATCGGCTAGAAATTGGCAAAAAATACCACTTTTGCCTACTAGGATGACAAGCTATAATGACCCTTTTCCAGAGAGAGTAGTCTTCGCACTTAAATCGCCAAACCCACTTAGACAACAAAGCCGTATTTGAATCTTTTAGACTAGATAAACCCAAACCACCTATTTTTTTAGGTGTAGTAAGCCGCTCCCACGCCACCCAATGGATTTTATTGATAAAATTGGAACCCGCCCAAAAGAAACGCTTTATAATCCTTTCAAGAGTGTCGATAACCTTGTTAGGCGCTTTATACAAAGTGAAATAATATACCGAGAGACTTTCAAGCACCGATTTGATAAGAGTGACCCTCCCCGATAGATAGAAGCCTCGCTTTCCATGAAGTCAACCTATTTTCAAACACCTCAACCACATTTCTCCAACTAGTGCAACGATTCATGTTGGCGCCGACTTTAATACCCAAGTATTCAAACGGATCCTCTCCGATGCGACAACCCACCAAGGTAGCCATACCATTAAGATCCGTACTAGGAATTCCCAAACCGAACAAGGTGGATTTATGAATGTTAATTTTTAAACCCGAGCACATGTAGAATATCTGGAGGATTCTTGCCATTTTTTTAACATTTGTTTCGGACCATTCTCCCATAATAAAAGCATCGTCTGCATAAAATAAATGTGATAGAATTGGCCCCTCTTTACCTATTTTTTAACCTGAGAATTGCTCCTCCATAATCGCTTTATTAAATAAACTAGATAAAGCTTCCATGACAATCAAGAATAAGAATGGAAATAAGGGATCGCCTTGCCTCAACTCCTTTTCTCATTGAAATTCAAATGTTGGCGACCCATTAACAAGCACCGAAGATCTAGCGGATCTCAATGTTCCTTCAATCCACAAACACCACTTACCCGGAAACCCCATTTGATGAAGAATAGAAAGTAAGAAACTCTAATTCACATTATCGTAAGCTTTTTCAAAATCAATATTCTTTAATAGAAAAGCTTTTCTGCCCGCTTTTTTCAGCCAAGACATGACTTCATTCACCATAAATGGTCCCTCTAAAATATTTCTATCCTTCAAGAATCTAGATTGATCCTCCGAGATAACACGATCAATAACTCTTTTTAGCCAAGTCGCGAGCACCTTTGAAATCACCTTACTAATCAAACCCACCAATGTAATGAGTCTATAATCTTTTAAGCCCAAGGGATTTTTAGTCTTTGGAATTAGAGTAATAAAAGAGGACCCGCAGTCTCTACTAATCTCCCCTGTATTGTGAAAAGAAGACAAAATGTTAAAAAAAATCATCTTCTAGGATATCCCTAAATGTGCGAATGAACCGGAAATTAAACCCATTCGGATCCGGAGCTTTGTCGACCCAGCAATCAAATAGCGCATCCTTCACTTCCTTTCTAGAAAAAGGCGCAACCAAACCATCGAATCATCTCCTCCGGCACCCTTTTTAGAATCCTTGTTCTTAGAAAAGGCCTATTAATGACTTTTTATGAGAAATGGGATCTAAAAACTTTTAAAATCTCCCTTTTAACCCAAATCGGTTTAGAAATCCACATCAATCCACCATAAGACCCAGAATTGAATTGGACGCTTTCCTTTCATTAATAATCCCATGAAAAACGCCATGTTATCATCCCCATGCATCGCCCACCGGATTCGATATTTTTGTCTTAAATCACTACCATAAGAAGCTTCCAATTCATTGATTCTGTTCTTGCATTCGAACCACGCCCATTCCTCCTCTTCCTCTAAATCCCACTCTTCACTATACTTTTCTAAAACCTCCAAATCATTTTTTTAAACAATTCAGTTCTTCCTTTTCATTGACCAATAGTTTGTCAGCCCAATTCCTTAAAGCCGATTTTAATGGCTTTAGTTTTTGAGATAACACCAAATCCGGAGGACCCGTCAACTCAACATTACCAAGACATTTTATCACCAACTCCGAACAACCCTCCCTATTTATCCATGAATTAAACTAATGAAAAGGAAGCGGACCATAGTTCTTATTATCAAGGGATAACAACAAAGGACTATGATCCGATAGGTATCTTGGTAGAGCCCGCAAGCACGCCTCCGGCCATCTGTCAAAAAAATCTGAGCAAACTAGAAACCGATCTATTCTACTCATCTTGAAACCCAAACTTTTACCAGCCAAGAATGTGTATTTTAACCCTTTCATACCGTATTTACTCAAGTCCGCTTTATCAATGAAATCATTAAAATCCCGAGCCACCGCATAATTAAAAACTGAATTCTTCCTTTCTTCTTGAAAACGGACATCATTAAAATCGCCCATATAGCACCACATACCTTGTGAATTCGCATCGTGTGTAGTAGCAAATTCCACAACGCCTTTTTATCCTTTAATTTCTGAGGAACGTAGACGTTTACAATATTTAACATTTTATCCACCTCTTTTAAGTAACCTGAAACCATAATACAATTTTCGTTCACTTCAGTTTTGCACCTACTAAACACCTTTGGTTCCCAAACAGTAACAAGACTGCCTGAGCGTCCTCGAGCATCAATCGATTCCATCTCCATATCACCAATACCCCAAAATCGTCTTATCTCATTAACCCCTAAATTACCAGTCCTAGTTTCCTGTAATGCTAGAACAGACACCCCATGATCCCTCTTTAACCTCCTGACCCAGCCGTCTTTTCCTGTAACCCCGACACCCACGAATGTTTAACGATAAACAATTCATGGTTCCACCCCATGTTGACCTTCTTCCAAAACCATGTTCCGAACAAGAACCTCACAATTTTGTAAATCTGCACCAAGTTTAAACCCCATAAGAATTGTATCACTAAACTCTGTGTTGACCAATACATCTTATTGTTCTTCATTGACAACCGCATCTATCTCTGGTTCCATATTCAAGTCTAGCCGTTCATCATTCTCCTTCCCCTGAGCTTCGGTCTCATCAGCCTCCTATAATAGTTGTTCGAAAGATTTTATTTGTGCTCCTGTATCACGTACATCATTAATCCCTAGAGTGTTGAGATGACCCTTCGAATCCTTTAACACCTCCTCTGAACTTCTAGAGCTATGGATGTTAAAAGAAAAACCCATATCTTTAGACTTCATAAATTCCTCAACACCCATTTATTAAAATTAAATGCATAAATAAATACAAACAAAAATTTAGGAGTCATACATTTTTCCCACAAAAAGAAAATAAATAAAATTGCCACTTTAACACTGTGTTCAAGAGTTTAATAATATAAGAAAAGGAAAGGAAGCGGAAAAAGGGAAACAATTTTGTATTCTAGAGTTTCATTAAAGGAAGGATGTGGAGAGAAGAGGAAGGAAAATTCTCCCAAGTAATCTTCTTTCCAAATTGGAAGGAAGCGGATTATACAATTCTAGATATTATTAATTTTTGATTTTTCGTCAGAACCGTATACTCATTTAACTTACAAACACGGATGCTTACCGGTTTCAAATTTAACTTATTTCCTTTTTATATACTACACTAGACTATTGCCCGCGTGGACACGCGGTTCAACAATTAACAATTATTTGGAGCGGTAAAACCTATAAAAATATAATAGAAATATTTTATTAAAATTTAAAAGTAAGGAATACACAATTTATTCAAATATCACTAAATATTTCGTTATACACCACATTTTTTGTTTTAGGTTTGACATTCCCATAACTATCTAGTATAAGTAATTTCACCCTGCTCTGCTTTTAACTCTAGACAATGCGACATAAAGTTGGCCATGTGAGAATACGGGGTCTGTTAAATATAATCCAACTTTCGATAGAGACTGTCCTTGGCTTTTATTGATGGTCTTTGCGAAACATACGAATATTGGGAATTGACGCCTTTAAAACTTCACTGGAATCTTGTTATCTGATGGTATCATATTAATTCTAGGAATAAGAGTTTTGGTGCCAATGTTTCCACCTGATATGATTTCGGCTTCAATAACACGCTTTGCAAGTTTGGTGATTTTTAATCTCGTGCCGTTGCACAAGCCATTTTGTTGATCTATGTTTCTCAACAACATAACAAGTACACCCACCTTTAGTGCTAAGCGGAATAATTGGACAAAACTTTTACAAAATGTACCTCTAATGCATACAACCTACTAACAAAAAAATAATATAAATTATAGAAACAGCTTAACAACGTTTATGTTAACATATACACAGTAAACATGACACCGATAATGCCCCGTGTGTAAGACTTAAAAATATAACAAAAAAACCCGTAGGCTCACATAGCCAAGCACTGTAGAAAGAATAACTACATGAATCATATGAGGATAATTTGAAAAAAAAAAGTTCTAACTACCAAGCAAACGAAATAAAAGGAAAATTCTTTAATGTATGTTTGAATGGAGTACAATATGCTTGAAAATATATGCTTACCATATTAGACCTGATGCGTCCATGATATTTGTAGTGTATGCATGGCTACTGATGTATAAAAATGAATAAAACATCAACATATTTAACATAACATTGTACTTGTATATTTGTAGTGTATTCATGGCATGACCACCTATGCACCACATTGCTTATAACACTCTTTATATTTTACGACCTTCCATTTATAATTAAAAAAAGAGGAAAAAAATAATAGTCAACTCACAAAATTGAAATAAAATATCTAAATAGATAAAATAATGTAATTGCATAATAGTCTAAGGCAATGCTTACTTTGACTACATTATGTAACAATGATAAACAATCTCATCATTCAAACATAAAACAATGCAATAATAGACAACTTACCATTTGTTTTTTTTTTAATTTTGATTTTGAATATTTAAAAATAAAGTAATTCAAATGAAAATAGGGGTATTAATTGTAATGAAAAAAATTCAAATTTAACTTTGTTTCTAAATGTATTTATATTTATATATGATTAATAATTTTGTGTTTAGAAGTTATTAATGAAATGATATTCATAATTATTAACATTAGATATTTCCAATATTGTGTAAATCATGATAAATGCTAATTGTACGTTAAAAATAGTAATGTGACAAATCAAAGAATTAAACATTTATTTTGTGTTTAAATGTCTTTAATTACACCGTTAGTCCTTGTGGTTTTTGGAAAATAACAGGATTGGGTATTAAGAGTTTTAAGTTGCAAGTTTAAGTACTAACTTTCAGTTTTGTAACGTATTTGGGTATTAACACTAACTTTTGTTAAGTTTTCTGTTAGATTTGTATGAAATTACCAAATTACCCCTTTTAACTAAAGGGACCATTTCTGAAATTAAATGTATTTTAAATTATAGGGGTTGATTATATAAATACTAAAATTATTATTATTATTATTATTATCAATGTTTTAAAAACCGGTTTTTTAACCATACCGGATTGGACTCCGAAATGGTTCAACCGGTTGAAACCGGATGGTATCGGCGGTTCAACCGGATTGACTACTTAAACCTATAATTCTATAAAATACAACTTCAATTAAAAAAGTAATCCAATAGTACACGATTTCATAATAAAAAATAATTCAAAAGTGAATCCATTATCAAAAAATAATCTAAAATTACCCACACAAAGTTTTTTTATATATGAAAGGGAATAATAGGTTTATGTCATTCAAGTGTTAAATACATCAAGTCTATGATTACTTAAAAGATAAAATTTATAATCATCGCCATCCTCATCAACAAAAGTACAACCATATTCGTTTTCTACAATTTTTAATAAGAAGTTTTAGTTATTAATAATCAAAATATACTAAAATTACATAAGATAAGTAACATATATATAAGTCACTTTGTGTTTAAGAAACTGGTTCATGCTCTTTCTCACCACACATGTATTTATACCTTCACTACGGGTCGATAAAGTCCAAAGTTTAACCTTGTGCCGGTACCGGCATAGCGGTATAAACCGGTATACCGGAATTTACCGGCGGTTCAAATCCTATACCGTTTTCCCCTAAATATCGTACTAATTCGTGCCGGCCAAGCCACCGGTAAGCGGTATAACTGGTTCAACCGGCCGGTATAAACCGGTTTTTAAAACATTGATTATTATGTTAAAAGTTGAAACTTAAAAACCCTTATACGCTTGCACCTTAATCACCAACGTTCAACCATAGCCGATGATGGTCGTCATCGTCGTTCGACCGTCATCAGCCACTACACGTCTACTCTTAACAAATGCGTTATATCTTCTGATTTTGTCATATTAATTAACCATTCAAAATAAGTCACAGTTGAAAACCACCATCGTTAGTCGTGTACCGATGTTGAGAATCGCCACCCTCAACTCTGTTCTACAGGACCCAACAACCTTCAATCACACCTTTAAATCACTTGATTGCACCTGCAGAAAAAATAAACAAGACCATTCAGTCACCAAAGTTTCCTACCGGCTCCGAATCGGACCACTACAGTGTGGTTACCAAACTAAATACCACCCCTTTGTTATAACTTAGTTTTACCCATTTGCATGTTAAACCTCTAAATCAAAATCCCCTTCACCAAACTAATTTCACATACAACATCGATATCGCAATTTAACTCGGAACCGACCACCTTATCGCTACCACAGTTTAGATTGGCTTCTGATCACCGTCCCCAGGGTGCAACACCACCAATTTCTACCGTCGGAACCGATGCTCCCCATTTAGGTCGATAAAACGGCGGCTACCACCGTACGGTTTGTGATATTTTTACTTCTGGAGGTGTGGTGAATGATTTTTGAGAGCTTTTAATTAGGAATGAAGATCTTATACAAAGATCAGATATCAACATCTAGATGGTGTTTCATCAAGGTGTTAAAAATTATAACCCCTAACGTTAATAGAATTCATAATTATGGTGCTACATTTAATAAAAATACATAATTAGCCTTCATAAGTAAAAATGACCGAAATGCCCTTCACTTAAATTAGAAAATATAACGTTGTTAGTGTTAGTACTCGGACTTGTTACAAAATTGAAAGTTAGTACTCAAACATGCAACTTGAAATGCTTAGTACCCAACCCTCTTACTTTTAAGAAACCCCAGGGACTAATCATGTAATTAACTCTTAATGAAATGGTAATCATAATTATTAACATTAGATGTTTCCAATATTGTTTTAAATCATTATAAATGCTAATTATACGCTAAAATAGTAATGTGACAAATCAAAGAATTAAGAATTTATTTTGTGTTTAAATGTCTTTAATTTTAAAAACCGGATTTTTTTTTAAATTTTTATTTTTATTGTTTGAAAATAAAGTAATTCAAATGAAAATAGGCGTATTAATTGTGTTGAAAAAAATATTCAAATTTAACTTTGTTATAAATGTATTTATATTTAAAGATGATTAATAATTTTATGTTTAAAGGTTATTAATGAAATGATAATCATAATTATTAACATTAGATGTTTACAATATGGTGTAAATCATGATAACTGCTAATTATACGCTAAAAATAGTAATGTGACGAATCAAAGAATTAAGCATTTGTTTTGCGTTTAAATGTATTTAATTTTCAAAACCGTATTTTTTTTTAAATTTTGATTTTGAATGTTTAAGAATAAACTTATAAATGTATTTATATACGATTAATAATTTGTTTTTAAAGGTTATTAATTAAATGGTAATCATAATTATTAACATTAGATTTTTTCAATATTGTGTAAATAATGATAAATGCTAATTATACGCTAAAAATAGTAATGTGACAAATCAAAGAATTAAGAATTTATTTTGTGTTTAAATGTCTTTAATTTTAAAAACCATATTTTTTTTAAATTTTGATTTTTAATGTTTGAAAATAAAGTAATTCAAATGAAAACAGACGTATTAATTGTGATGAAAAAATTATAATTTAACTTTGATTATAAATATATTTATATTTATATATGATTAATAATTTTGTGTTTAAAGGTTATTAATGATTTGGTAATCATAATTATTAACATTAGATGTTTCCAATATGGTGTAAATCATGATAAATGCTAATTATACGCTAAAAATAGTAATGTGACAAATCAAAAAAATTAAGCATTTATTTTGTGTTTAAATGTCTTTAATTTTAAAAACCGGATTTTTTTTAAAATTTTGATTATGAATGTTTAAAAAAATTTATAAATGTATTTATATATGATTAATAATTTTGGGTTTAAAAGTTATTAATGAAATGGTAATCACAATTATTAACATTAGATGTTTCCAATATTGTGTAAATCATGATAAATATCAAAAGCATGAATTGTAAACACTAAAGAGCAAAATCACGTACATTCTGTTGATATTTTGGATCTCCAATCCTTTGTGCCCGTGCAACAATAAACTCCAATTGCTCTATGCAAGAATATGGCAGAATACTATTACCCTGAGCAAACAAGGGATAATATATGAAGAATTATTGAAAGAATTGTTGAATCCACAGAAAATCATAAGGGTATAATACAATGAGATGACGAACTTACCTCTAACACAAATGCATAATAATCTTCTATGAATTCCAAGTAATCTGGTTTCTCTGTTAAATAAATAGTTGACACTTAATCACATAGAACAATGCATATATTTGTATACTAATTAGTTACATGGTAAGTAAATTAATACCTGTAAAAAGGCATTATTCAATGTACTCAAAAATGGTTTACATAATTTTTTTCATTTCCTTCACAGGTTGATGATGAACTTGTTTTTAGAGTAGCTGTTGCATCATTGTCTGCATCCTAGTAGACTCCATTTGGCAAGCATAAAAAGAACTAATCATTATTGTCGTTCTAAATTATTTTCAAAAAAAAGAACACTAAAAAAATAATATGAAAAAGTTCACTTACCACCA
>JAUTDX010002843.1:0-28143 GCA_030844895.1 Ambrosia x helenae | reverse complement strand
CTTCTTCAGCCTTCATTATCGTTCACGACCATCGTATATGCCTCAATCTCCCGTCGTTCTTCCTCTGACAATCGCCATTGCATCTTCTTTAACCGAAGCACATCCATGACTCCGGCTATCAAAGTTCAACTTTTAAATCTCTACTCCCCCCCCCCCCCCCGTCCTCTCCCTCCCTCCTCCCCTCTCCCTTTCTCCCTCCCTCCCTCTCTCCATCCCTCTCTCCCTCTTCTATCTCTCCCCATCTCTCTCTCCCCCTCCCTCTCTATCTCCCTCTCCCCATATCCCTCTCCTGCTCTCTCTCTCTTTCCCTCGCTCCCTCTCCCCCTGCCCCCCCCTCCCTCTTCTTCTTCTTCTCCTCTCTCTCTATTTACTCTCTAGACCAGCACCAGCCCCATCTTTACCCAAACCTATATCTAGTTGACCCACCCTTTCACGGTGAAAGTTTCACCCATCACCACCGCCCGCTTCACCCACTCCCCGGTAGTTGTTATCTAACAATGCCTACGCGGTTAGCAACCAACAGTTGCTCATGCCATAGGCCACATCCTCTCGTCATGTTCTGCCGCACTAATCGACACTTTGACACGACATTGGTTCTGTTTGAGCCTCGAGACCGAGTCTCTCTCTCCATTCCAACCACCGTGGCAGTCGCTCTCTCGTCACTTGCTTTGTCTTCGTCGGAATCGAAGGCCACAGTCGCCGCATCATCCCTAGTTATGGTCTATAAGAAGCACCGTCGTGTGAGCAAATGTTTATCATACGGTGATGTAGTGATCTGGTTGCGGTTGTAATCCAGTGATGAAAGCAAGTCGCCTTCTAAACTAATGAAAAGATGCGTGGACCATTGAACAAAGAAGACCAGAAAAACATTCCAAGAAAGGATAAAAGTGTAAAAAGCAAGAAAAACCAACGACTAAAAATAGAAAAATGTCACCCACATTTATTATTAGGATAGATAAAATAGCTTTTTACACTTAAATAACATGTAACTTTTCACAAATATAAACCCATATCACTTTTGTAAAAAACAGACACCAATACCATATGATCAGTAGATTAATGGATGAAAATTCTAGTTAACTATTTCTAAAAATCATTTTAATATAAAATTTAATAGAAAAAAAACACACATTAAAGGTAATACAATTTATAAGGATACATGAAACCCATCCTAAACATCTTTGAGGATGAAACTTTAGCTCATTGATGGCAGCAAAACAGGTCCACAATAAGTACTCAAGGTTAACGAAGAAGACAATCTGGCAACGATAAATAAGCACCACTGCATGATGCAACTAAGCGTCAATCAACAAAATAAATGATCAAAAAGTACCCGATTCACGAAAAAGGTAATCAAACCAATACATGCATAAAATGGCGCATAATTACATGTGTTGCCCTTTTTATTTTACTTCCTTGTAGTCCTCAATTCACTTTACAAAAATTAGCTAATTCCAAGCCGGCAATGCTTTTAGCCAATTCAATTTCTGTCTGTTTAGTTAATTTTGAAAGCAACATGTCTTTGATCATTTCCCCCCCTCCACCCTACGTGGCGCACCATCCCTCCGTCACATTTTTAAATTCCATCGAGTAGAAAGAACGATAAAATAATAAAAGTTATTGAGATAAATGAATGAAAACAAAGTTTCAAAAGGTGATATCTCGATGATGTCGACGCATGGATCTTATATTATTATTATTATTTATTTTACCGGTAAGTGGTGTAGCTGGTGGAGCTCCGCCTAACACCCTGGGCTAGCCTGTAGTGATTACGCATCCTCTCTAGATTGTGGATCTCTCCAGTAGGGCTGGGCATATTAACATATTACGCAAACCTATTAAGACACGAACCTGTTAAGACAAGAACACGAAACATGTAAACACGAACACGACACGAATCTAATCGTGTCATTTTTTCAAAGACAAACCTGTGTATAACAGGTTAACACGATAAGACACGACAAGACACGATAAGACACGACAAGACACGATAAGAAACACGATAAGACATGATAAGACATGTTAAGACACGAACGCGGAATAAGTAAACACGAACACGACACGAAAATAAATAGGTCTTAACGTGTTGACCTGTTAAGGCCATACACGAAACCTGTTAAGGCCAAACACGAAACCTATTAAAATCGTGGAGGTTCGTGTCAGGTTATTATGTTCTTCCGATCGAAATCAAACTCTCAACCTCCACATAGCCTCTGCTCTGTCTCCTCCCAATTTCACCAACTGAGCTAGGCTTCGTCGGCTGATAGCACGTATCTAAATGGAATCAAAATTTAAGACGTCTTAATCATTTGCAGCAGTAAATATATAGTTTGTTAGACCAACCAGTCAACTCGCAACCCCCATCAACAGTCCCACTCCAATTACTACTTCTCTCACTCTCAACACATACAACACCATATCCTTACTCAAACCATCATTTTACTATAAGTTTACACGCATGGTCTGATTCTTACTTCGAAGTTGTGATTGTTCTATACGCGTATTCTCTTTTATACGTATTCTACAACCTTTTAGTTGCGATTTAGACGTGAAGATTGAAGATCTAACCATAAATTTGCTCCTAGTTTCTCACCGGAAGCCGTTGTGAGTATTAGTTTCCAACAAGTTATTGATACGTGTTTTAACATCGTTTTAATTACAACTCTACGTGAAGCTCCAAGATCTAACCGGTAATCAACCTATGATTTCTCATTAGAAGCCGTTACTATATATACATTTTTTTTGTTAACGGCGAGCTAAGTTACTTTAAATTATGTTATACGTGTACCTTGCAGGATTTGAACCCTATATATCTCCTCGTGGATAAAAAGAATATTGCACTTTAACACCACACCATGTACCTTAGCGAAAACCGTTGCTAGAATGTTCGATATATAAGTTATTTGATTCGACGATATATAAGCTTCGACTCTAAAAAATGGCGGATGCCGGTCCCTCAAATAATCAACTGAAAGAGATGTTGAAGTTAGCCGTACAGTCTGTTCAATGGACGTATATTATTTTCTGGCAATTTTGTCCTGATGAACGGTAAGAATATCAAATCTATTTAACACTTTTTTGTACATGTTTTAGGGGTATGTTATCCACACGTACACACACTCTAATGACAATTTAATCCTGCACCATTTTCAAATGGTCGTTTGAAGGTAATGGCTTGCATGTCCTTCCCTTACTTTATTTAAAACAGTCATTTAATTCGTCTTATGATTGTTTGAAGGTTAGGACATGCGTCATAGCCTCTCCCATTGAAACAGCCGTTTGATTTTTTATTTTTTTTCAAACGGCTGTTCCAGTTTAGCTCTGCTAATATTAGCATAGCCTTTTATATTTTAATTAAGTTGATTAATTTATTATTATTTATTCAATATTTAGGGTTTTAGTATGGGGAGATGGATACTACAACGGAGCAATAAAAACAAGGAAGACGGTGCAGCCGATGGAGGTTACCGCGGAGGAGGCCGCATTAAGTAGAAGCGAGCAGCTAAGAGAGCTCTACGATTCGCTGTCATCGGGTGAGCAGCGGGTGACAGAGAACCAACAGGCCGCGATAAAGGGGGCCATCGGTGGCATTGTCGCCTGAGGATCTAACGGAGTCTGAATGGTTCTACCTCATGTGTGTCTCTTTCTCCTTTGCTCCTGGTGTCGGGTATGATGTCGTTTTAGTTATTAATTAACTGTGTTACATAATTTTCATTCCTAAAATTGGTAGCTCTTTGCAGTACCATTCTTCATGTTGTTTTAATTATTAAATTTCGGTTGTTACATTAATACCACCAACCAGGGCTGCTCAAATTTCATGAAGAGTGGAAGGCGCACTAAAACTGATTATCTGCGTTTTTAAAACGCAATAATCTAAAAATCAGATTCAAAACGCAATCCCAAACACCCTCCTAATACAATTAAAAAAAATAATTCAAATAAAATAATAGAAGAAAACATATGGAATATCTCGAGATTATCGTTTGAAAAATTGAAACCACTAAGACTGAGAAAAATAAAACCCAGCCACATCCACACATTAGAGTTAAGTGAGTTTAGCGAAAAGAAAACCATTCAAACCATACTGTATATAGAGTTTGCTCTTTCTTTTTATATTTTTAAATTAAAAATTAAACAAACAAAACCCTTAATCACTTATGTAAATCCATTTTGTGAAACACAAAATATAATTAACAAGGATAGACAACCTTATATGTTGACAAGAAAATAATTTGTAAAACCATATTCAAATAATTGAAAAATGGTGTATTTTATTCATATATAATCAAGAAAATTGGAAATATGGTAACCCTAAGATCATTCACAACCCGACTATTAAACATTCTTCCAACTTTAAATTTAAAAAAATATACTAAAAACTCTCTACATCCCATTCACACTAGCCAATGATCTCCAGCGAAGCTGATTTGAAGTAAGGTGGGTTTTCCTTAGGGGTTCACATCCTAGGGATATGTCACAGGTTCGATTCATGCATATCACAAAAAAATTCCTCGTGACGGTTTGAGCTAGACAAGGAGGACACGGTGTGTAGGTAGGGATTCGAACTTGAGACCGTTAGGTTAGAGTTGTACAAGGAACTCCACTGAACTAAGTCTTTAAAAAAAACATCCCATTCACACTACATCAAATTATTGTAAGTGTATATAAACGGGGAATATATATATATATTAAAATACGTGTATGTGAATAATACGTATCTACAGTATTACGATTTGAATGACAGCCTACAGATTATTGTATTGCAAGACAAACCAACACGGATGTCATTAACGTGCCCTAAATTGGCGTTTCGTGTATAGGATAATTAAGAGTAATTTATTTACATAATTGCAGATTAGTAGGGAGGCATATGCAAAGCATCAACAAGTATGGCTCAGTGGTGCACACGAAGTAGATAGTAAAGTTTTTACGAGAGCTATCCTTGCAAAGGTACGTAGTCAAAAATTGGATTAAAATAAATATGGAAATTAAAAAAGTTAGCTATGGTATCAGTGACGGATCTAGACAAAAAATTTAAGGGTAACATAATACGAAAAACGTCAAAAATATGCAATTTTTCCACTACGCTGGAAAAATTAAGGGGTAGCGGGCGCAACCCCTCCTCCTATGCTAAATCCGCCGCTATATGGTATATCATATATGTTAAGTTGTATGAATGTTATTTATTATACATGTTAAGTTGTATGAATGTTATTTATTATTATCTATATATTAATTTAACGACACTTTAATAGTGTCGTTATTTAATTCTATATATTGGCCACTAACTTTTAGATTAACTTTATTTTCTGTTACTAACTTTTAAGTTAACTTTATTTTCTTTCAATTTGACCACAAAACTTTTATCTTTTAGAATTTAAAAGTTTGGCCATTAACTTTTAACTTAACTTTATTTTTTTCTATTTGACCACCAAATTTTGACCATCAAACTTTTATCTTTTAGGATTTTAAACTTTGACCACCAAACTTTTAGCTTTTAGGATTTCAAACTTTGACCACTCAACTTTTGCCACTAACTTAGTACTTTATTTTATTCCAACTTGACCACCAAACTTTGACCGCCAAACTTTTAGCTTTTAGGATTTCAAACTTTTACCACAAAACTTTTAGCTTTTAGGATTTCAAACTTTGACCACCCAACTTTGGCCATTAACTTTCTTACTAAACTTATGTATTTTTTTTTCTTCCAATTTGACCACAAAACTTTTAGTTTTTAGGATTTCAAAATTTGACTACCAAACTTTTAGCTTTTAGCCGAGAGTATTTTTTTGAAGCCCACGTGACAATAACAGTCACTTAATATTATCTTTTATGTCCACGAAACCGTCCACAATTACGCGAAAGAATGCAGGAAAATCGTTGCCCATAGTTCTATTAAACGCTTCTGCACAATAAACGTGTCCGTCGCTTTGCGGCGGGTTAACAAAAACCCTAGTTTATTATATAATGTAAGAAAAAAAGGTGAACAGTAAAGACAAAAATATTAATGAATGAACAGTAAAGACAAAAAGACAAAATATTAATGAATGTGACCGATGGTGTAGTCTTTTGCTAGTTAGGGGGTCCGATATACGGGTGGTGGGGTTCTATACCTATTTTCAGGACACAAAGTACAAAATAAATAAATAAAAGTTAATAGAAATAGATGGTGCTAGAATCAGGTCCCAGTGAAAATTAAATTTGTAGTCCGTATGGGTTCGCATATATTATTAATTATTAAGTATTTAATATTTGACTTATGAGGGTACCGGCACCCTTTGGCGTGCGCATAAAGCTTACGGGTAGGGGTCCGGTATAATTAGCCGCATTGGTTTGTTGAAGGAAGATGGAGATCAGTGGCGAAGCTTGAGAATTCCGACCAGGAGGTCAGAAGTATATAACTAAACTTTAAAAAAAAACGGGGGTCAAAGCTATATATATCAAAAAAAATTTACATGAATACTAATCGAAACTTACGAACGGAAATTTGAGGGGCGGGTGACCTCCCTGCCCCTTAAAACATGCGACAGTGATGGAGATCATGTAGTTTGAATTTATCGGCTTCCACCCATACCAATTCAGGTGAAGATGCATGTGGCATGCAAGGGGGCTCTTTGATGTTATTGTTTGCCTTTAAGTGTGCACTTTGATTGGTTACCTGTTAAAAATTGGTGACATAACTATTTTATCTTAAAAGAAAATACATTTTGACACTTTAAATTTTATAAAAGTTGTACTTTTATTCATGTCTCTGTGTATGGGGGAGGTGTAGTTGGAGTTGATCATAATACGCAAATGTGTTTTGTATGCTTATCTTTAAAAATGTGTGTTGACCAATAATACAGAAATAGTAAGACAACTGTTTTGCATCTTAAAACTGTCTTTTTGTCTACACTAATAAATAGTAAAACAACCGTTACACCACTTTATATCTTAAATAGCATTTCCGTGTATCCATTGTTCGAGCTTTTTACCCAGCCGAGCTCGAGTAGCTCGCGAGCCGATCGGCTTGTTTGCACCCCTACATACAATTGTCAAAATATGATTTATAAAAATGAACTTCATATATTACTTACTATTTTAACATTTACTTTGTTTTTTTATCTATTATTATGCTAAAACCTATGTATTGCATGGTGTTAGATTAATTAAATATTAACTAGTTATAAATGAACAGATAAAAAGTAAAAGAACTATTATACTACGGAGTATATAACAAAACACATTGTGTGAACAGTACAAAATCTTGCTTGATTATTATAACTTCAATATAGTATTATTGTTTTCCTTTTATTTAACTTAATTAATTCATTTTTTACTCTAAATTTTAACACACTTCTCGTACTAACACTTACTTTAATACTTCATTTTTATAAATAATTTATGTTCATACTTCCGAGCTTTAATAGATATATCATATATACTATATAACAAAACACATTGTGTGAACAGTACAAAATCTTGCTTGATTATTATAACTTCAATATAGTATTATTGTTTTCCTTTTATTTAACTTAATTAATTCATTTTTACTCTAAATTTTAACACACTTCTCGTACTAACACTTACTTTAATACTTCATTTTTTATAAATAATTTATGTTCATACTTCCGAGCTTTAATAGATATATCATATGAAAGTTTAACAATAATTCGCTTCAACATCCAAATTTTGATAGGGTTATTATAAAACCCTTAAAGTTTAATAAATTTTAACACACTTCTCATACAACCCTTTCACGCCACCATCACCACATCGTATGTGACGTGGGACAGGTTGAGGGGAGATTTTCATGTGTAGGGTAAAGGTGATTGTGAGGTGGAAGGTTATGGTTGATTGTTGGGTAATGAATGATTTTTTATTAGTTGTTTGACTTTTTTTAATTTTGTTTTAAACCTATCCACGTCACCACCACCCCATGGTTTTTTGAGGGTTGGAGGGGAGGTGACGTGAGTGCCAAATGTCGTTTCATGTCCTCTTCACTCCATGACCACACCGTATAGTCTTAAAACACTTAGGTTATGGGAGGTCTTCGGTTCAAGTCCCATAGACCACATGATTAAATAAATTAACCTTCAAAAAAATATACCAGCTAAAATATCTTTTTATTTACCTTATTGTAGTTAAAGCCAACTTTAACTCTATACATGTTTACTTAACCGTGCTGATTGCTTACTTTTACCATCGTTACCCATCGATATATCATGTAACAAATATAGCAGCGCTAACACCCTCCTACGACCCCGCCATGAAACGCGCGATTCCACACTAGTTCAATAAATAAGAGATAAGAGGGATATTATAATTTAATATTATTGGGTTATAGAATAGAGAGTACAAAAATAAGGGTGAGAAGACACTTAAAAAGTGACACGCTATCCTTAAGAAATTTTATTATAAAAAATAATGATGATGAGGATTATATATTAATGATATTACTATATTAGTTAAAAATAATCCAATATACTTTTTTTTTAAAGGCCAACGAATCAATTTCCGAGCACTCTCGGACACCCTTTTGGCGAATCAAGTACTCGAGAGTCGAGAGTGCCCCGGCCACCAATTGTCACCGATTCCCGGGAAAACCCGACCACTTACCCGTCCGAAGGCACGACAGTGAAATAATCGGTAAAACCGGTCGGGATCAGGACTCGAACCCAAACCAATGGCCGGGTCATCCCTCATTTCCCTCCACCAATGTCCTTCAAATGTAGCTAGTGGGAATTGAACCCAAGCCTCCCATAGGAACTTTAGGCCCTCAACCAACTAGACTACAAGTGTTTAGAAAATAATCCAATATACTAATAATAATTAAAAATATTATATTATTAATATATCAAAGGAGAGAATGATACGTAACATTGTAACATTAATTGGAAACATTTATTAGACGTAGAATAAAATAAGATAAGATTATGATCTTTTGTTAAGTGATCAATTTGATGTTATATAATTCTTAAAAGTTAAAACTACATATAACATTGACCCAAGTTTTTAAAATTGAATCTTAAAATTTTGAACATTAAACTTGAATAATTGTCATTATGAAGGTTTATACATTTTTTGTCCTCTTTGCCTTGAATTGGTATAATAACATCAAATAGATTCATTATTTTGTACAACTTCTTGTTTTACAAGTTTTCTCTTCAATACAACTTTATGCCTAACATTTTGTCATGCCATGCTGCTTTCCTGGACCTTGCATCAGAGTGCTTATATACAGGCAAGTTGATTTTGTTCACTTGAGATCTAGACTCCTCATTTATTTTATACATATGTTGCTTAACGTCGAACGCCATTTTTGCAGACGGTGATATGCATCCCTCTATTAAATGGAATCGTCGAGCTTGGAACAACCGAAAAGGTTAGATGAGTATAACCTTTTTGACATGGTAGATAAATTGGATAACAAAATCAAATGAACTATTTTTTGGTCACCTAGATTATATTTCAACTATGAATCATGCTAATTCCCTCTCTTTCTCACCCCATCATAAAAAATTTAAATAAAAAAACTAAATTAATTTATTTAATTTATAATTATTTGACTATTTTTGCTTGAACAAAACCACATTGTTATGCATATGTAGGTCGAAGAGACCAACGAATTTATTCAACATGTTAAACTTTTCTTCACGATTGGAAATGACATGACTCTCCCACATCCCAAACCGCTCTTTCCGCCCATTCTTCCAACACTACCTTTTCCCCTCAGCAAACACCGATACAATCAAACTTTCAAACACCACGTATTCAATGGACGAAGATGTTGATGACGACGATGATGATGAGGGCGAAGATATACAATATGATAATATGGAAGATGTATGTGACGATGAAGATGAAGATGTAGATGAAAATGGGCATGACTTCGCGAAAGAATCATGCCATGTTTCTAGCTTGCAAGACAATGATGAGCTATTGCGACTTGCTATGTCTCAAGACATCAAGTTTGGGTCGACGAATGATGGTTCGAATAACTTGGATTCCCAATTTAACTTGTTGGCAACGAGCCTAGAAGATTCATATAGAGCCGAATCAACTCCGGATGGTCAGATAATTTTGAGGTGCACAACCCGTCACACATTCATTTACACACATCATCAGGTACCCAATGCAATTTAATTTTGACTTTATTCATAATTTGATATAATTAAAACTATACTAAGAGCACTCACATCCCATCCACCAAATGGATGTGAGTGTGTCCACCAAATTATATGGGGTGAGTGTAAGTGGTTGTGAGTAGAGGAGAGAGAAAAAATTTGGTGGAAGCACTGTTCCACCCTAAATATGAAAAGCTACTGTTCACCCCTATATATATTTTAATATTTTTGTAAGTAGTTGTGAGTGAGGAGAGAGAAAAAGTAATGATAAAAGTATGATTATTTTAATTAGGAGAGAGAAGATTTAGGGGTGAAGTAGTGATTTTTAGTGTAATTTGATGGAGGAGATTTGGTGGATGGGTTGTGAATGCTCTAAAATGATAAATACTCTCTTTTTCCTCAAAATAGCATTTTACTTAACTTTTCATAAAAAGTACACATTTGTGGATTACTTTAATTTTGGTTTATTAAATCAACCAATTTATTTTATTCTTTATAGAAAAAAAATCTTAGGGAAGAAAATTAGACGTTCTTTGATATTGTGATTTTATACCTGACTATAGAATCGTGTCTTATACTAGGCTAATACACACTGGCCGGGTTCCTGAATGGTAATTACTAGTTGGTTATTGGGTAATCCGTAAGTATCAGGCATACATGTTAGCTTATTAAAAATTTCCCTTTAGGATTCCTAATTAAAGTATATATATCTTGTTATTGTGACTTTCATATAATTTTATTAACTGAGAAAATTAAACTTTTGTACATTCGTTGACTAATCTATTATCCAAGTAAAAGAAATAAAAATGTTTACATACATTGTGTTTTGGATAGACCAGTTACCGAGTATCACATGTAATATTATCAAATCCACGGGAAAAATTTTAAAATGATCTCAACTGTACCCAATTACCAGTCCCAATATTATTATTACTATTATTTCTATTTATTTATTTATTTTTTGAGTTTTGGATACATCCATAGAATTTAAGTTCGTTTATCATCCCTATACATACATAGTCAATATAAGCAAAGGGAGTAATAACTCTCTCCACCCCATTACCAAGAATATGCGTTGTGGCTCACTATGAGCGTAAATATTATCCTCTCATATCCTGTCAACTGAATATTGACGTGACACTGGATAAAACTTCTGTTTTACTCACTTGACCTTGTGGTTCACCTTGAACGAAGCTTTATCCAGTTTTTTGTTTATTACTATTTATGTTTTTTATTTTTGTTTAGAAGACAAATTAAAATAACATCACATAAAAATTAAATAACATCACATAAAAATTAAATAACATCACTTAAACAACATCACATAAATATTAAAAACCACAAATAAATATTAAAAACGAGAATATTGTTGAAAGCGTGGTCTCATAGCTCTTCAAACCGCAACGCTCAGGTAGTTATCGTTGTGCATGGCACGGTACGCGATACGGGCCTCCTCAATCGCCTCGTCTTCATTTAAACCCGTATTGTTGTTCAACACACTTACGAACAACCCCTCAAATACTGTGCACTTCGACCGTAAAGCCATAAATTTTCAAGTTATCGCTTCCCTGGAACGATTGTTGTTAACCATTTGTTGACGAAATCTAGTCACAACCGTGTCCCAAAAAGTTTTTGTGCGCTCGTGTCCTCCTTGAAATGTAGTAATATAACTGTTGACCAACGCGAGTTCTTCCTACACAGTCCAATGTTGTGCTGGGATTGGGTTTTGTGGGGGCGGGATTGGGTTTGGATTTGGGTTTTCGTTTGCCATTTGGAATTAGGTTTTAGGTAAATGATAATATGAAAGTATATGGAATGGTTTGGTTTAAAAAATGATGTGGGTAAATAATATATATATATATATATATATATATATATAGAGAGAGAGAGAGAGAGAGAGAGACTTTTTTTAAATTCTTGACCGTTTGCCCTGGCCGACGGTTACTTTTTTAAAAATCAACACGCTAGCCCACACGAGCCAGCTTGCTTGGACTCGCTCGTGAGCACAGTAACGTGTGGCTGTTGTGGTTCTCACGAGCCACATGGCTAGTTAAGTGGCTCACGCCAATTCGCTCGCATACCACAACGCATAGTCACATATTACCGTATATATTCATAAACTAAATACCACATATACCACAGGAAAGTATCTTACATTTATTGCTTTAGAGAACGTCATAACACTTATTTCTAAAATAAGCGTTAATATTAACTAGTTTGGTGAAGATAATTTTTTTTTTAACGACCAAAAAACTTTATTTATTCAAAAGCTAGCAAGAAACTAATAAGAAGAGTCTGGAGTACATATAAAAAAACAAAACCGAAACAAAAAAAACAAGAACAACCACCCTCAAAACAAGATTATCCATTTTGGTCGCATAAAATCTACCCCAAGACTACCAAGTCATATCCTTCATTCTTGCACGGTTCGTTATCCACAAAAAACTCATAATCTTAATTTCCTCCATAATTTTCCGGACCGAAACATGCTTTTGATTGAAAATCAAGTCATTCCTCGCACGCCAAATACTCCAAAACGTCGTCATGATAGCCGCATAAAAAGCTTTCCTCACACGAACCCCTTGCTTTGCAATCAAATGATAAGCCAAGATATCACGCACATGGAACGCAAACACAATCCGGGACATGACACCACGCGAAAACAAGCTGCCAATCCTCCATGAAAATCGGATAACCCGTAAAAAGATGATCCACCGTTTCACAACTTATTTCGCAAACTCTACACACCTGCGTAGCCATCTGAATATTTCACCTTACTAGTGTGTCCGATGTAGGAAGACGACCAAGAGAAGCACGCCACGCAACAAACCCCACTTTTTTAGGCACCTAATTACACCATTCAAAGGAGGATACCGGGAGATCATTTACGGCCTCGAAAATCCATTGCTTGACATTCTTGACTGAAAAGCTGACCTCCCCTCCTACCGCCCAGATCCAAGAGTCCTGAACCGGACTAAGAGACACCCCGGACAGCAGCAACAGTAGCTCGTGAAGCTGTTGCTGCTCAATAGCCGAAAAAACAACCTGTTTCCAGTCCCAGACGAAAGAGACCATCTGCTGTTCAGAATAACGAACCCGATCAGACACACTGCATGATTTCTTCTTCTCTAGCGCAAACAACAAAGGGAATTTTTTGTGTAGAGCACCGTCCGCAACCCACCAGTCATACCAAAAAAGAATTGTAGTACTATTCCCAACCTTTCCTTTAACAAACTGATTCATCCCACTGTTAGTATTTTCCAACATCCCCGGAATGCTCGCAATTTGCTTCCACGTACCTCCACGCGAACTTTTATCCAGACTATAAGACCAACCCTTACCATTACCATGGATTGACCAAAACAACCTTGCGCCAAAGAGAGTCATGATTTACTTTAAATCGCCACCACCATTTGGACAAAAGGCTCAAATTCGCATCTCTAAGCGAACCCAGACCCACCCCACCGTATTTCACCGGCGCAACCACCTTTTCCCATGCCATCCAACTTGTTTTTTTCCACCACATCAGCCCCTCCCCACATGCGCAACCTTTCAAGCGAATCAATCACTTGAATAGGAGCACGAAACAGAGAAAAAAAGTATAAGGGTAATGAGCTCAAGACCGATTTTAGCAACGTTACCCGACTCCATACGAAAGGCTTTTAGATTTCCAAGAAGACAAACGCTTCTTAAACTTCTCTACAATTGGATCCCAACTTCTCACTAAGTTCATGTTCGAGCCGATAGGCACACCAAGATGCGTAAACGGAAAATTTCCTTTTGAACAGTTAAGAACCGTAGCCATGGCATCAATTTCACTTTCGGACACTCCAACCCCAAAAACGCTGCTCTTCTTAGGACTTATCTTCAGTCCGGATATCAAATAGAAACCCCTCAACATCCTCCTTAAATTAAGAACATTAACCATAGACCATTCACCACAGAAAACAACATCATTGGCGTACATAAAATGTGAGATTTCAGGGCCCGAACCTCCAAGCTTAATACCATGAAAAACTCCCAATGAGCAAGCACGTCTCAAAATCCGAGTAAGGCCTTCCATCGCTAGAATGAAAAGGAAAAGAGATATAGGGTATCCTTGATTAAGACCACGCTTACAATTGAATTCACATGTCGGCGACCCATTCACTAAGACCGAAGCGCGTGAATTCTGAACAATAGACATAATCCAACCCCGCCACTTAGTTGAAAAATTCATTTGCGCCAAAATATCCTTCTAAAATTCCCACCGTAAAGTATCATACGCCTTTTCGATGTCCACTTAAAAAAATAAACCACACATCTTCAATTTCTTCAGCCAAGAATAAGTTTCATTTAATATTAATGGGCCATCGAGAATATTGCGATCCGTAATAAAAGCCGTTTGCTCTTCAGAAACAAGACGAGACATATACGGCTTTAACCGAAGCACTAAAACCTTTGAAATCACCTTATTAATAACACCCATCAGACTAATAGGACGATAATCAGAAAGAGTCGCTTTGATCACGACCCTTCGTAATAAGAGCAATGAAGGCCGAAAAACAACCCTCTCTAATACATCCATTTGCGTGAATCTCCTCAGATAATCAGTTTATATATAATAAACTTTAAAAGATACATGATTTTTTTATTTTTTTAATGGTGTTTATATAAACATCATGTCACATAGTCTATCTTTGCTCTTAAACTTTGTAGTGAGATCTTCATTATGATTTTCATTGTTGTATCATTTTTATCATGTGTAAGAAACCTAAATGAGTTAGTATGTTACTTAGTTCATATTTGATTTCAATAAAAATCACATAACTATATTAACTGTAAATCAATAAAAAATACAAGGAAAGAAGACATAACAGCGTAAACATAACTTTTAGTCTTCAAACCTACATGACATTTTACCCTATGTAGCTGGCATATTTCAATCTTTGCTAACCTTTTGTGTTACATGATACTAGGATTAAATTGTACACACATAATATGAATAATAAAACGTTTGTATAGATACGACTAACTAGAATGGTAATCATATCGGGATGACGGATTGAACTAGTAAACTCGAAAGTTATAGACACATTCAAAATTATATAACATGAACAAGAAACGAGCTAAACATGTTATCAAAGTTGTGAATAGGTTGATTGGTTCTATATAGGTTGTAATCAAGTTGAATATGAGGTTAAAGTGTAATAGGTTGTCGCAAATTAGTTAAACATGTAAACGAATTGATGTTTTGAGTGTTAACTACAGGGATTAAACATATCAATCCTAATATGGTAAAATATTATGAGTGTTATTTGTTAATATTATGAGTGTTATTTGTTGGATGCGCTAAAGTTATTAAAAAAAGCAAAGTTATATAAAGATGAATATATGGGAAAATTAAAGAAAATAATAATAATTGGACAACTTTGAACCAAAAATGTTAAAAATAGACACTTTTTAGCCGTTTTCAAATAGTCATCTTAGCGGTCTACTAATCACTAAAAAAAGCCTTAGCCACCGGCTAAACACTAAAATACCCTTAGCCGGCGGCTAAGTATTAGCCATCTCAGCTGCCCGAGCTGAGTTTGAGCGTTCTAATTAGTCTGGACACTTTGAAAAAGACTAGAAAAGTGTGTCTATGTTCAGAAAAAAAAAGTTTATATTTATTAATTAAACTTGTGTAATTTGTAATTCTCCAAACTAACACAAATCTTTCCAACAGAAGAACCAGCACTAGAGGACACTCGCTACTCTCAAACAGTCACAACCATCCTCAACAACCAACTAACTCGATGTTCCAACTCAAACACACCACAAAACCACAACCCATCATACTCTACCCAATCATCATTCGCCACATGGACACCAAACCCTAATAAACCCTACCACCACCTTCCCACAACCTCCCAACGTATCCTCAAATACATCCTCTTCACCCTCCCATTCCTCCACTCCACCACTACCACCACAACCGCCTCCGAATCCATCACACCTCTACGCAAAACAACGTCGTCCCACGAGGACCTCAGCGCAAGCCACGTCCTCGCGGAACGACGTCGTAGAGAAAAACTAAATGAACGTTTTATCATCCTTAGGACACTAGTCCCATTAGTGACCAAAATGGACAAAGCATCAATACTCGGGGACACAATCGAGTACGTAAAGCAGCTAAGGAAGAGGGTTCAAGAGTTAGAGAATGCAAAGGTGGCAGAAAAAAGGAAAATAAGAGTGGTAGAGGGTGGTAACGGTGGCGTGGGACGGGCCGCGGTCGCGGTGCAAGTGGAAGTGGAAGTGTCCATAATTGAGAATGATGCATTGGTGGAGATGCAATGTAGGTATAGAGATGGGTTGTTGCTTGATGTTATGAAGAAGTTGAGGGAGCTTGGAGTAGAGATCATGACAGTACAATCTTGTGTGGATGGTGGGGTGTTTAGTGCTGAGATGAGAGCTAAGGTAATCACTTTCCTTGTTTATGTAGTGATAAAAGTTTTGTTTTTAACGAGTGCTGGTACTGTACCGGTGCCTAAGTGCAAGTGGTGAGACCGTAAAAGAGGATGGTTCTTTGGGTTCTAAATTTTTTAAAAGCTATACTTTGTAGGTTTTTTTATATATAAACTTTTTAAAAATTATGAAAAAAGTTTAGAAAGGAACTATAACATTTTAAAACTCGTTACTCTTTTGAAAAAATGTAAGTTTGGTCCATTTGTCATTTAACTCATTACCATTGTACAATTAAATTTTATATAAACACACACAAACGCTTAGACTTTAGGAGTCAATTTTTTATTCGCATAGGACACCCAAATTTTTGAGGAAAGCTCTGACCATACCTAACTGATACTTAATTACATAATATCATTCGTACCGATACTGACCGAGTATCATTACGTCATTGGTATTGATATCGGTATTCATTTTTCGTCTTTTCATTTTGGTATTTTCAATGATACCGGTACCACTTTGTATCCTACAGACAAAATTTGTAAGGAATTTGATTTATGGTACTAATCTGGTCCCTATATTTGATTTCCTCCAAAAAAAACTTGATTTTTTTTTTTTTGTTTTTTAGGTGAAGATGAGGAAGGGTAATAATGGAAGAAAAATTAGCATAACGCAAGTGAAGAAAGCCATTGATCAAATAATATCTCCCTAGTAAATCGACTTCAAACAGAACTCTAGGTGGTAATTACTATAAGTCTATAACACAATTACTTTGTACACGATAAACATTTTATTTATGATTGGATTTTAACCACAAACAATCTGAAATTAATGTCATAGCAACTTTGTTGACCAGGAAAATTTTGTATGGTCTACACTTCATGATTAACTATATCGATACAAAAACTCGATTCTGTCTCATGTGCATAATTGTAATTTAGTGTGGAAGATGTTTTGGACATTATCTAGGAGGCTGCACTACAAAACAAAGGGCTTTCAACAATAAACTTATTTGTTATAATTCACTCGATGAAGGTATGTCACGTTGGTGATACTTTGTCGAAAAAACATGGCTAGGTAATGCATCCAGTGGCGAAGCATGACCCGAAGGTTCGGGGGGTCAGAAGTCACCAGGGGTTGGAAGTCACTAGTTTCGGGGGGTCGAAAACTAGTTTCGGGAGGTCGAAACCCTATATTTTCAAAATTTTCTATACGAATACTATATAAACGGAACTTCTGCGCGAAAATCCGGGGGGTCGGCCGCCCCTCCCCACCCCTACAATGCTGCGCCACTGAATGCATCTACCGATGAACTTTACCAAGAAACCACCGATGTGGGTATCAAGGACATATTATCGACAGTGATGACCACATTGAACTAAGACTCTTTTAGCGACATATAAACCAATGAATATCTACCGTCAGTAATCATGCATTAGTGATACCCGCTTTCCTAGACTAAATAAGCTGTGTTGATCGGGTTTGGTATTCGGATTTTGGGCTAGTTGGTTTGGCATACTCGGGGTTTTCAATGTTAAAAATAAAAACTAACGGATAACCGACCCTAATTACAATCGGCATCTATGTATTCGGATATCGGGTTGGTTTGGTTTGGGTTGGGTTTTAGGTATTAAACATGAGCTTTAATTAGTGGAGTCCAATAGATTTGCTTTCAAAGTTTTAATAAATAACTGGACTTAAATTGGTGGACTCCAATGAAGTAAAAAAGTGGGCTTAATTGTTTGCTTTATTTGGGCCATCTCGTAAACCAACTTAATACAGTTTGCTTTTGGGCCACCTTCTATACCAACCAACTTAAACTAACGAAATCACCAAAGTTACTTATATTTAGTTTTTCCAATATAACAATTCCTAATACCTACTTAAAGTTCCCAAATCCTTTAAAAACCACATTCCAAGATCGTATCAATAAAGAAAATAAAATTGCAGCCTAAATTTACTAATTTCTAACAAAAAATATATCAATAACATAAACTGTGAACAATCGGGAAATATTGATCGACTGGGTCTATTAGGGATATACGATCACTTAGACCATGTGCAACATTCTAATGTCGAATGCCACATTAGCCCAAAAGGGTATAAGACACTAGGGATGAGCATTTGATACCGGTTACCATGACATTTTTTGTACCAATTCAGCACCCGCTTTTGGATTTTTTTTGGGATCAGTATTTTTATTCGGTACCGGTATTTTGGATTGAATCACCTTCAAATATCATACTGAACCGCTACCGTACCTTTCCGGGTATTTCGGTACCGGTACCCATATTTGACGATTTCGGTACCGATTTCGGTTTGGTACAACATGGTACCAAATTCATCCCTATGAAACATTGCCCTCATGAGGTGGATGGAGAATGAAAGACTTAAGCATGAGTGGGATCACGAGCATTGGGAGGACGTGTGGGGCCAGACTTTATTTTCAACCAATCATAACGCTTTGCTTCACACTCACTTTTTTTTATTTTTATTTTTCTTTTATTTAATTTCTATGTAAAACCATTACATACTCTGGATTAAAAAAAAAGGAAGTCAAACTTTTTCTACCTTAGTCAGTGATGTGACAACCACTTTTTCATGTTTTAGTGAAACTATGACATATCGTTTAGGGAAAACATTATTGTAAAGTGTGAAAACCTAGATAAGATAGGATTCTTAAACTTTAATCGGGTTAACTGAGTCTAGTTTTTATCAACCCTATATCGAACAGATGGAGTTCGGTTTAATAGAAACCTGGGTGATCCTACACCCGAAAACCGTTTTATTTCCAAACCCAATCCCCGTTTGTGATTTGGGTTGATCGGGTTAATCTAGTACGATTAATTTCGACCACCTTATTTGTAGTAGTGTTGGTATTAAGGAGGTAAACCTCGTGAATAGTTGGTGTTTTGTTTAGTGTACTATTGTTACTAGTAGGGATGCCCGCGCGTTGCGGCGGACTTTTATTTTTTTATTTTTTTGTTGCACGGTGCGTTGTGAGTTTCAGACATGTTATTTTTAAAGATGATTGCTAATACCCCTACAACATAAACAATTTGAACCCAAGATTCACTATTTTGATCACAAAGTTTTGGATTACAGTCATGCTCATGCTAATTTCTGTACACCTATACTTTAAAGCCTCTCAGATTACATGTACAACTTTTCAAATTCCAATTTTAACCACATACACACACAGGATTAGTGAAAGAATATGAAATGTAAACAAAGCCCTTTTAGGAAAAAAAAATACACAAACAGAAAATGATCAATGTTTACTTACTTTACCTAGATGAAACTGTCAAGGCATGTACTGTATACATGTATTAATTGAAGATCAAGAACAAAAAAATGAAAAAAGCAACAGAAAAACATCATTGATTTTCAAATGATATCTTACCATGCGCCAAGAAGTTTATAAAGAGCACAAGTATATACAAATCATCTCAATGCCTCATATCGATATCCATTAACATACCACAAAATAAAATATGATACAACTACAAGGGAATGATTGATTGTTTAAATAGTCAAAGAAGTCATGTAGTGCAGCGGGTTTCAAGCATTACCCAATGGCAATACAATCTTCTCTCCTTTGTTCCTGTTTTTTCAAGTCCAAAACAAGCAAGTAATCAATAACCGAATCAAATAACACAATTCCAAGATTCAAAATTTATTGTTCAAGAACAATTTCTGCATTGTTAAAGAGTCAATTATGCAACTTAAATTATGTTGATCGAGTCAAGAAAGCCATCATCATCGTCATCAAAAACCTCTCATATCCCTTTAGTCATGAATTCCAGCACACCTCCAAGGTTTGAACGAAAGTGGAGACAGATAAATAAACAAGTGAACATCATAGGAATATATCAAAACATGACTTTCCACATATTTATTCATTCCATTATATCTGAATCATATATTAAAGTACAATATCTAAATTGGGCTGCCAGATAAATAAAAATCTGAATCTGAATCTCAAATTCTAAGAAAAAAAAAGAAAATAAAAGAACCAGTGATATAACAAGTTTTATGCAAAATAATTATTAAAAATGCCTTAAATGCTTCATAGACAAAAAATAATGATAAACAACAGATAACTAAGCTTGTTACAAATGCGTTTTATCTCAATAACTTCTTTGTCTCCTCTATATTTAATTTTTGTGGTACTGAATTTGAGACTGAAGCTTTGCCAGATTAGTTGATCACAGTATGTAGAGATTGACGATTCTGAAGATGATACAAGAGTTTGATAACATTAGACTAAGGGGGAGATTGTTGGGTCTAGATTGGAGTCTAATGTTATCAACAAAGTCAAAGTCAACAAGTCAACGTTCGGTCAACGAAAGTCAAAGTCGAACGAGTCGCAGTCAATACGTAAGGCGAGTCAAGAAATCCAGATAATAGATCGACGAATGAAGCTCATGTTATGATCAAGAAAGGCGCCATGGATAATAAATATATTTGTTTTAGAGAAAATATATTTATTACTTAGAAAATGGTTTTCTTGTTTAGTGAGTGTTTTTGTATTTTGTTAACCTTAGGGACTTAAAGTGTAATTAGCCTAAGCATGTTTGGGCTATAAATAGATAGAGATTAGGGTTTTATGAGCAACACACATGCTAGAGATTTTAGGGGGTTTTATTGTATTAATCTTATGCAAATCATCTAGTGGGTTTTTATTGAATATTTTATGTGTTCATCTCTATTTCTTTATCAAAATCAGATTTAAGCTCGAAATCGATTCTACACAAATACTACTGAATCACAACTTCAAAACATAATAATTGAATTTATATGACACATCAAAAGCCAAAACACCCTACCTTAAGGTGTGTTCTACTTTTTATACCTGATACATCGATTGTGGTCATTGCCAGTTCAACATCTAGAACCGAAAAGCTGTCACCGCCATTTGTCACGAACTTCAACCACCATTCATCACCATTGTTTTCTCCATCTTTAGACAGCCAGGAAGAGACATTACCTGACCGATTGGATCAACTTCGGCCGGATACCTGAGAAGATGAGCCGACATGTTGGTCACTGCATCGCTGCATATTGGTTTAACTCAGTGATATGACCCGTCGTCACACATTTGGGCTCTCGGGTACCTTAAAACTACTTTTAAGTCTACCGATATGCTCAGCCCATAGCGAAATTCTGTACATGTATATCTACAGAAAATCATTAAATGGATTGGTGCTCATTGTAACCGATGGTAATATATTGAATAAGGTCTGTTTCTGAATCGTTTCAACTTCATACAATTACCCACAACATCAAAACACAACAAACAATATAAGAAAAATGTTTAAATGAAAATTAATTGTATATCTAAAGAAAATCATTAAATGGATTGGTGCTCATTGTAACCGATGGTAATAAATTGAATAAGGTCTGTTTCTGAATCGTTTCAACTTCATACAATTACCCACAACATCAAAACACAACAACAATATAAGAAAAATATTTAAATGAAAATTAATTGCTTGAGTAGCATTAGCAGTGGCAACACTAATAGAGTAGTCATCATGTGCATGCCACTCGTGTCTTAATTCTCTAGATAATGACACCAGTTAAGAACTTGAATGTACTTTAATTAGTAAGTTGTACAGTAAAGGAGTCTTTATACGTGGCTTTTAATGGGGGTTACATTGTGGAGAAAATATTAAGTATGTATTAGACACATGTACTATGAGTATGAAATGTTGTATAAAGGGTTATAATGGGAAGAAATAGGGTAAAAAATATAGAGATTATGCTTATGCCTCTTCATATGCCATCTTAAAAAGAATGTTAAATTACTATCTTAGTTATCTCTCCTCCTTAATAAGGTAATTAATTAATAATGTAATATAGAAATATAGATATAGTTCTCATTATTTGGATTCATTACACACATGCTTTACTTCATATCATTTCATATCATGGTACTTTGGAATATGTCATAATTAAGAAAAATTCTCTCCAAAAGTGTAAGAGTATATACCTTTTTATTGAAGAAAGAAATTCCAAAGAAATTTTGATAGAAATGGAAGTGAAGTGTTCTCCAAGAATGTCCTTATCATACGTGTTCATGTTTATCTAGATGTTGGAGATTTTTTCTCTAAAGTTATCTTAAATTTTGGCCCAATAAAAGTTATTGGTTCTAGCCATTTCAGAACAACATTTATAAACCCAACAATGTAGGCTCGATCCTGGCCCAACTTGCTTAAAAAAGGCTAAGATTGGCCCCACCCTATGTTGTCGCGGTCCTGGATTTTTATTTTTTAAACAATTCGGGTCCATCAGGTTCTGTTTAAGTTGAATTTCAAGTTTCGACCCAAGGCATACTCCTAATCAACATGGCCATGTAATTTTCTTGAATCAAATTATAACTCTTATAATTCTTTTTATTTTAACTTTAAATTTAGTTGTACTGTTTCATTTCGGTCAAGGGACCAGTTTTGTAAGGACCGTTGTCTTAGATGGTCACCACCTCTATAGATGGCTAACAAGTCAAATAGTATGGTCACCAACTCTATAGATGGCAAACAATTGAAGTAAACCATTCTAGTTTTTCTATTATAATAAGTAGAGGTCTCACGGATGGCACCATCGTAGCTAAGTAGATCACCATGATGGTTACCTGGATTGTTGCATAAGTAAAGGAAATGGATCGGTTTACACTCGTCTTCTTCGAAATAGGTGAGGTTGTAAACATCATCGAAAACTTGCTAAAAGCTGCCCGGGCCTAAGCATGAGGGACCACCCGTCGATACTAAAATGAGGCTAAATCTCATGAAATTAAACATGTATATGAGTATGTAAGTGTATATGAGACTTGGTAGAGATACATTATACATGAGTTAGATCTATATGGGTCTGCATGTGTTGGACCATATGGCCATGGGTTAGATCTACTGGGTTAGCATGTTTTGGACATAAACATGTTGGTCCAGGCCTAGTTATGATATCAACTACATGTGTCATCACTTTCTTTTATCTCTCCTCTTATTATTTTCCAAATGTTATTTTATACTTTAACATCGAGTTCGGAAGAGCAGAATGTAACATGACCTTTTATCATATTAATAATTTAATTTTTATATTGGTTTTGAAGACAGTAAAATATATGAATTTTTAACACATTTGCCACTATAATCATGTTAACTTTATTGTTGTGTTGGTAATCTCGTGAACATATTTATGCTATACTACTCAGGGACTTTTTAAAATTTAAGATTAATAAATTTAATTGTTTAGAGTACAACACATAATATTATACGTGTCCATAAATAGTCATTTAGTTAATACCTTGACTGTCATTTACTTTTCTTTTAGGAACACAAGTAACTATGGGGTATTTGAGAACCGTAATAAGATTATTATAAAAATTTTCTGTATTCATGTATTTTTCGAACTTGAAGAATATCATTATTATTTTTATTTAAGTCTGTTGTAAAAACATATTTACAGGAAATAGGAATGGACAATGTTGAGAACGAGAATATAGAATCTTTCAAAATAAATAAACAATATATTTTGTATAACATATTGAACTAAAAGTTTACTTCCAATTGATCAATTTTAGTAGTCGAGCGGTTTTTTAACCATTTACCGCATATTATTTGGAAATGGGTACAATAAACCGCTATTTTGTAACCCTTTCTGCCTATTATTTAGGAAGTGGGGGTAGTGAAACACAGTAAACCGCTATATTGAGTAGTTTATATAAATTAGTGGGGTGTCCGTGCGATGCGGGGAACACAACACTTAAATGTTGAGTCGAGCCAATGCTAGCTCGAGATTGACTTTCACTTCATATCGAGTTGGCTTGGGTTGACTTTAATTTAAAATCTAGCTGAAATCTTAAACTCGAACTCGGCTTGATCAAAAATCGAGTTAGCTTGCTTAACTTGATTTGATTAGACTTTGTAACTAATTTATCATGAGGGTCAAACATACAAACTATTATTGCCAAAAGCTAATAAGAGTGAATTGCTTGGTTGGTCCCTGTGGTTTAACAATTTTGCACTATTGATCCTAGTGGTTCACTAATTACACCGGTGGTCCTTAGGTTTAACAACTTATTATTAACATGGTCCAAGTGTATTAATTTTATAACGGTGTTGGTCCTTGCCCCTAACGGTCGTGAAAATTCTCAGTTAAATATATATGAAATGTCTATTTTGCCCTTATAAAAAAAAGTATTCTAAATAAATAACCACACCTCACCCCTACCATATCTTCTTCCCCAACACCACCACCACCACACCACTACCACTACCACTACCACCGTCACCCACCTCTCCATGCCTATCTATCTAACCAGATGTGATACCTCTCAGACCACAATCGTTAACCAGTCATCACCACCAACCTAAAATCAAACCTCCAACTAAAGCCCAAGATCAAACGAGAAACCATGTACTTCAAAACTTACCCAAAATCAAAAAACTACTGTGAATAATCTTATCTTGGTGGTTTAAATCAAAAACCCAAAATCAAAAACCTACTGTGAATAATCTTATCTTGACCCAGTAGTAACGGGTGTCAACAAACGGAGGATCAATCAACAGAAACACAATCTTTACTCTGTATTATCACTACCGATCATCATCATCATCCCAATCATTCAAGATCCACACTTTTATTCCCAGATCTGGTCAACCCAATGGACGATTTCGGTATCAAAGCTCAATATTTCGAATATAAATCTCAGATGCCACATCCATCGACCCAACACACCACCGCCCCCCGTCTCCCTAATCCCCAATCCACCCTACCTCCGCCGCCTTCTTCCTAGACCCAACCCACCATCAGGTTTTTTTCGGTCCATTTGAGAAGGAGTAGGG
The DNA here is from genome assembly GCA_030844895.1 of Ambrosia x helenae. Taxonomy (NCBI): domain Eukaryota; kingdom Viridiplantae; phylum Streptophyta; class Magnoliopsida; order Asterales; family Asteraceae; genus Ambrosia; species Ambrosia x helenae. The sequence continues at coordinate 2,768 of JAUTDX010002843.1, read as the reverse complement.
GTGATGATGTATTAATGCTATGAGGATGGTGATAATGGTTCATGATAGTGGTGATGATGCTAGTAAGATATTGATGATGGTGTGACAGTGATGATGATGATGGTGTGCTATGAAGATGGTGATGATGGTGCTTGACGGTGGTGGCTTAGATCTGGTTGTAGTGGTGTGGTGGATAAGGGTGGGGTGGGGAAGAAGAAAGGTAGAACGGTGGTGGAGGTGAGGGAAAAGAAGTGGGAGAACAATCTGGTGGTGTTAGGGTGTTTTTATAATGGTGTAACACAAAAAGACTATAATACCCACACGGTGGAAGCAGGTGGTGGACTTAACCATCAAACTTAACAGATGTTAGTCATAGGTATCAATCGAGTGCACTTTTGTTAAATCTAGATACCAATATTGTAATTAGTAAACTACTGGGAGCAAGAGTGCAATATTTTGAAACCACAGGGACCAACCATGCGATTCTCTCGGCTAAAATAAAACTTTACTTAATTGGGCAAAGGACCAAGTATGTATATTACACAATTTATTAACTCTTGTAAGGGCTTATGCCAACGGACTCTTTCATAGGAAACCGATACCCACCTTTAAATTTCTAATAATGTTTTGCTTCAAACATAAGTTGATAATTATGTCAAAAACAAATGATGAACTCCGACGTCGGCATTTTTGTTTAACGAAGAAGAAGCTAAGCCAATTTGTGTTGAATGCTTGTTTATGTTTACCTAAGATCCAGGCCGTTGTTCGAATTATCCCACCCATGTCGTTTGTTGACCTAACTTGGGTTAGGTTACCTCTTGGGCCATCACCCTGCAATGCAACCACTACCTATGCTTACCATAATATATCTAACCAAGTGTTATAGTTTATGAGTTGTAAAAAATGATGAAGATTATAAAACATTTATAAGCTATAAGAGTTAACAATTTAGGAAAAATTTTATGAGTAATTAGAGGGTTATAGTTGCTTTAAACTAAGTTAATAAGATAACTAATATTATATATAGTAAAACTTGTGGACTTTCTAAACATTTCTTTATATAAATAAAAATTATGATTTTATTTGGTAATCTAAACCTAGATACGTAATGTGTAAGCACATTTACATAGAGTTATTATTGGTCCGTGTATTTATTATCGTTGTTTTGTTAGCCTGTTCACTTCAATATAATTAATCTTTGCTTTGTTTTGTTCTTTGTACAACACATGACGAAGAGAACGTATGTAGGGAATTATAGTAAATTTTACTCGTAATAAATGTAATGAATACAAGGAAAGTTAATGTGTTTGGTTTGTAACAATAACATGGAAGCCATCCGTGTTGCGACGTTCTAATTCAAATGGATGTGAATTAGATTAGAGATTCAAATTACAGCATCAAACTACCACAAATCGTCTAGATGCTAGAGTCCATTGTCACCAACATACATGCAAATCAAACAAACAACGAGCTTAATCATATTACAAAACGAGAGTGTTTTTATTTGTGTTACGTCATTGACATGTGTCATGATGCACGAATTTTCCATCGCTGTCCACAATTTCCCTTATAATACACTCTGCTTCACATCTTGCGTTTTTCTCGTTTAAGCTATATCACAATGAAAAATGTGAGTTGTTAAAGTTTATCGCAACATGCTACCACTTCATGTATTCTCAATGCTTATTCCTAGTATCCACTATACAACATATGTAAACTTAAGAACAAAGATTATAGGGAGAAAAATAAGATAAAATGAGAGAGCTCTTTATCAATGCGTTATACCAAATACAATAAACCTATGTTTATAGGCACAACATTAATACAAATTAATGGTATATGGGAGTTAGAGTACATATAGTCACCATAATATATATGTTTTATAACAAAGAAATATTAATATATCACAACTCTTTTTACTATTTTTTTAAATCAATGAGTTATACTAAAATACAATAAGCCTCAATTTATAAAGACATAACATTAATACAAACTTTATGGTATATGAGAGTTAGAATTATGTATAGTTACTATAATATATATGCTTATAACAAAGAAATATTAAATATATCACAACTCTTTTTACTATTTTTTATATTTTTTATATTTTGATATATATATATATATATATATAAACACTTGTCTGGTTGGGATAAATAATGAGTGCTAAAATCCTCAATGACAATATTGGACTCTACCTAACAAATCTTGTAAGATATCTCTAGAATTTGTATAATTACCATAATATATATGTTTATAACACACAACTCTTTTTACTAATCTAGAAAGAATGTAACTACCTTAGATAATATATATTAATGGTTTTTTTTATATATTCTTAGAACTTAGTGTTTAAATATAAAAACTATATTTGATCTTAAATATTTATTAATGTTTTTTTTGTATTATCAAAACTTGAAATTTTTTTATATTAATTTGTTTCAATGACCATACAACTCTTAGGGTATGTTTGACAATGAGCTTTTAAGAGCTTTTAGGAGCTTCAAGCTTCAAGATTTTAAGAAAAAACTCCTACACAATAAAAAGCCTTGTTTGTTGGAGGAGCATGAAGCTTTGAGATTAGAGAAAAATCTCTATAGTGAAAAAGTACTAGTACTAGCGTTTATTAAAAAGCTCTACTAGCTACAAGCTTTTAATTAGTAAATGACACAAATACCCATTCTAATTTAAAAATAAATAAAAATCTTCTTTACAAGCTTTTAATTATGCTCAATTTGGTCATTTTATACATTTTATTAAAAGCTCCAGCTACACTGCCAAACACCAAA